>JANIHZ010000009.1:18372452-18391987 GCA_027478365.1 Erythroxylum rufum | reverse complement strand
ACCCCCTTTCATCCCCATCTCCAGGTATTCGAGCAGGAGATCGGATGAAAGAATGTCAAGACGTTTTGTTCGATTTTTGCATAGCGTGTATTTTTATGTAAAGTTTAATTTTAGTATTGGATTTTGTATATGGCTTGGAAAGCCATTAATGTTCTTAAGCTTTTAATTCATGATATATATAAATTAGGAATTTATGTATGGAATTGAGTTTATGTATGATTTGGAATCGAAATATGTAAGTAAATTATGGACTTGTGTATTGATTAGAGATGTATATGAATGTGATTGGATATGAATGGAATTGATTCTGATTATGGATTTTGGATTGAGATTTATTGAAGTGTTAGGTATAGATGTGTGTTTGTTTATGCTGGAATTCCGGACAGGAGGTCCGATGAAGTGTGTGTATTGGTTTGGATATATAAAAGTGAGCTTCTTTTGATTTGCAGATTTTTGGGTTTCTTAAAATGCAGCCGTTATGCTGCCGAAATTTTTATGGCAAAGAAAGAATAAGAATAAGAATAAGTTGTGTTAAAAATGAGTTTGACTTTAAGACGAATTAGATGAATTGAGTGTTATATGAGGATGAATTTTCCAGTGGGGAAATTATATTGTTTTGATTTGAATAAGATTGAATAAAGATGAAAGGAATGATAAGGAAGAAAAAGAAAAGAAAAAAAATTACATCGATTCGGATAGGTTTAGTCTAAGGTTTTCAACGCGACGCGACGTTTGTCTAAAAAGTTTTTGTTCCCGGATGTCGAAATTTATTCGGTTCGATTGAACCGTTTGTTTCCTCTGTTTTCGATATTGCTTCCGATTCGTTTCGCTTCGAAATCCGTTCTTACGATTTCCGCTTTTGTTTGTTTTCGTTTGCTTTCGTTTTTCGTTTCGGTTTGATTCAATATCTTCGTTTTGTTTCCGTTTCCTTTGATTTCGCTTTCGGATCCGTGATTGTGTTTCCGATTTATGACCTCCGATTCGATTTGTATTCTGTTCTTTCGTTTCCGTCACCTTTGATTCGATATCTTCGCTTTGTGGCCATTTTGTTTCCGTTTCCCGCTTTTCATCTTTCCGGTTGAGGTCCGGTCTCGAGATCGGGTCCCAACATCATGAGTAATCATCTATAAATGAGATGAAGTATTTCTGACCATACGAGTCCATTTATAGACTACAAATATCTATATGTGTGATCTCGAATATGTCTAAACTCCTCTTGACACCTTTCTTTGTCATGTTGGTATGCTTTCCCTTTATGCAGTCCACACAAACATCAAAGGCAATAAAATCCAAGTATTAAGTACTCCATTATTCACTAATTTTTTAATTCTTTCAAGGGAAATATGTCTCAATCTTCGGTGCCATAACATAGAGGATTGTTCATTCATAACATATCTTTTAATACTAACAATATGGACATGCATTGTATTATGAAAAACATTTTCTTGCAAATTAATTCAGAAAAGACCATCAATCATTATACCATCCCAACAAGATCAGATCCATGATATAAACCAAATGATGTATTTGAAAAGTTAAAGGAATATCCCAAAAGTATAACTCTTGAAACTGAAATCAAATTTCTAGAGAAACTTAGAATATAAAATGTTCTTTCCAAATTCAAAACAAAACCATAATTTAAAACTCATTTGCATATCCCAACAAATTCCACATGTGAAAGCATCTTGTTGCCTGAACAGATGCACTAGTCACTGTCCACTGGCTTCCTATGGTTTAGAAAACCCTGCAAAGTATTGGAAATATGGATTGTAGAACCAGAATCAATCCACCAAGTGTTATGATAAACATCAACTATATTAGATTCATAACAAACAAGTGAGATTGTAATACCTTTCTTTCTAAACCAAGCCTTAAATTTGGCACAATCCTTCTTTATGTGCCCTTTCTTTTTGTAGCAGCTACACTTGGGATTGAAATCCTTTTTTATCTCAGTATGGACTGGTAGCTTGCCCTCTATTCCTTCCTTCTGTGGCCATATGTGTACTTTCACCCAATTCTATTGCCAACCTCCCTTCCTCTTGAACACACATGGTCAGCAGTTCATTGATAGACCATTTATCCTTATATATATTATAAGAAATTTTAAAGGGTCCATATTGAGATGGAAGGGAATTAAGTATGTAATATACAAGAAAAGACTTGAACATCTCAACCTTAAGAGATCTTAGTTGAGCTACAATGTCCCTCATTTACATTATGTGTTCACGAACACTTTTAATACTTGTAAGCTTTATAAATTATAACTTAGTCATTAAGGTGATGGCTAAGGCCTTATCTGAAGACTCAAACTGTTCATCAATAGCCTTTAGTAGATCCCTAACATGATCATACTCTCCAATAGAACTATGAATACTAGCATGAATTTTAGTCTTTATGTACATCATTCTGAGGTGATTAGATCGCTTCCAACATTCATAAAGAGCAATTTCAGCTTGAATACTAGTTTTAGTAGATGAAGATGGTTCATCTTTTCGAATAGCATAATTAATGTCCATCCATCCTAATTGGAGGAGAATCGTCTCTTTCCATATTTTATAGTTATCACCATTCAATTCGGGAATATTACATTGAATATCAGAAAATTTCATAGGTTGAATAACTGCACAAAAATTCAAATAAACATGCTTATTTCACTAACTTTTGAAGCAAATAATCATATATTATGTTTTACCAATGTTAAAACATGCAATCATATTTCAAATGTGAATTATATAACAATTAAAACTGCCTGTGGGCTAAGTTTTAATTGAAAAGATTCATACATAACCTTTACGATAAAACTATCAAATTATATTCTTTTTCTTAATCCCTGTGGGTAAATTACGAAAAAGATAATTTGCTATTCTATCCTAATTAACCATGAAAATATAATAAATATTCATGTGGGATGAAATTTATTATATTTGAATATGATTGATTACAATTTGTGTCATTGTATTAGATGGATCCATAACACTTACTATATAATTTCTCTTAATCAAAGATGTCGTAGCTATTCTTCAACTAAATAAAATTATATTTATCACATGACACCTCATTTTATGCAAAATATTAATAATAAAGGTTCCACATAATCCTTTATAACTTATTAATCATGCATCAATATCATATATTTTCATAAAAATAAACATATACATGAATTTAAAATTAAATCATGTAATTCAATAAAATTGGACAAATATGTCAAAACGGAAATATTTATAAGTCCAAAATGTGAATACAATACAAAGATAGGCCACTTTAAATCCAAATTATATATAATTTATTCTTTACAAGTTTGAAATTAAAGCTTTCGTGATGCCCCATGTTATAAATGTTAGTTCCAGAAATGATGCTTATGCTTTACATATAACGCTTACATTGATGGGCCCCACTAAAACAAGTTCTCGAGAATTTATGCAAAAACTTTCTAACAATGCCCCCCCCCCCCCCGATAACAATTTGTTGTGTTTCCTCTCATATAAATCAGTAAACAATGAAAAGAAACACAGATTTAAAGCAACACATTTGATAAGTCTTTGATGGTGGGTCCCATAAAAAAAATTTGTCCATGGAACCCGAATTCAACATAAATGAAAATTTTCAGTTCATCGTCTTCAACCTTCAGTCAGGTCCAAACAATCCAGATCTGACCAATTTTATAAATTCGACTATATCTTGACTTTTAAAACTCCGTTTTTGATTATTCAAAAGCCATTTTAATCATAATTGAATTTCCTTCCTATATGCAAGATCAATTTCACAATACAGTGACTCTAACAACATCAATATTTGAAATAGAAAAATCACAAATTCATCATATAATCACATAAATTCAATTACATCAAGGTATTGGTAAATCTTGCTCTAACGCAAACTGTTATACATGAAAAGAAACGATATACATGTTTATTGCAATAAAAAATAGAAATGCGGAATTTGGATATCGTACCTCCTGTCGTTGATGTTGAGAGATTCAAATGGGTGTGAGGGCTCTTCTAAGCTTTTAACAGATGCAATTAGATGGTGTGTGCAGAATAATTATAAGCTTATGGACCCAATATCGTTTCACAGTTTTTATTCTCTATGTTGTCTTCCATCAAAACAACAGAAGGAGACAACGATAGTAGATAGACGTAAGGTTTCAAAAAGAAAAGCAACAGATATGACCCATCACAAATGGTGAAACTGTTGGGTAACCAACAGACAATAGATCAACCTCCTGGCTATGTTAAAGTAGGAGATGAGCATAAAATGTATAAATTAAAGAAAGCTCTTTATAGACTAAAACAAGCCCCACGAGCTTGGTATAGTCATATTGAGACTTATTTCTTAAAAGAAAGCTTTCTTAAATGTCCATATGGGGGGAGGGGAGGAATATGCTTATATGTGGATGATCTTATTTTTACTACAAATGATAGTGTCATGTTTGAAGAATTTAAGAAGTCTATGATGATGGAATTTGAAATGTTTGATCTTGGTATGATGCATTACTTTCTTGACATAGAAGTAGTGCAATCCATTAATGGAATTTTTATTTTTCAAAAGAAATATATGAGACAAATTCTTGACATATTTCATATAAAGGATTGCAATTCTGTGAGCACTCCAACTAAGTTTGGCTTAAAGCTAAACAAAAATCATGAAGGAAAGAAGGTGGACAACACACTTTACACACATATTGTGGGCAACTTAATGTATTTAACAGCAACAAGACCAGACATAATGTAAGATGTGAGCTTAATAAGCATATACGTGGAGAATCCAACTGAGATACACTTATTAGCAGCCGAGAGCATCCTTTGTTACTTACAAGGAACTAAAGATTTTGGGTTGTTCTACAAGAAGGGCAGAATCTCAAATTTAGTTGGATTTACTGACAATGATTATGCAGGAGATCAAGATGATAAAAAGAAAACTTCAGGCTATGTTTTTATGCTATGCACAACGGTTGTTTCATGGTTTTCCAAAAAATAACCTATTGTTACATTGTCAACTACTAAAGATGAATTTTTTGTTGCTGCAGCTTGTGCCTGTCAAGCCATTTGGCTAAGAAGAATTCTTAAAGAACTGCAATTCCAGCAACCAGGACCTACTACAATTTTTTGTGAAAACAACTCAACAATTAAACTCTCCATAAATCCTATTCTACATGGTAGAAGCAAGCATATAGATGTGAAGGATCACTTCTTGAGGGAGCTTACGCAAAGTTAAGTAATTGATCTTATCTTCTACAGAAGTGAAGACCAAGTCCCTTAAATTACCATCTTTTATGAAGATGAGAAGATTGCTTAGTGTTTGTTCGAAGGGGAATCCAATTTGAGGGAGGATATTTGTTGTTCTGTTAAACTAAGTGTCTATAACATCACTTCAAGGGAGGGTATGATGGACCCATAGGAGTGTTGTGTTGTCCTAGTTTATAGGGATTTGTTTTATTGTTCCAGCAAATGGACTTGTGATGTCCTAGTTTATAGGGATTTGTTTTTATTGTTCTATAACATGGTTGAGTTAGTTTTTTCACTTGACAAATTAGTGGGTTAGTCCATTGGGTTAAGTGGTTTAGTTTGTTGCTATTTTGTTGGTCTTTTTGTTGATGTCTTATGCCTATTTAAAGGCTTGTTGATTGCTAAATAAACAGTAAATATGTAGACAAAATATTATTTCTTCTTTGAGCCTATTTTTGTACAATGGTTTTTTATTTTTAACACTCCTAAGATATTCCTTTTATGCTTTCACTTTCTCTCGATTTAAATACCCTCTTCATCATTTGTACCTCAACCTCAATCATAATAGAGGCTTCTCACTCCATATTCTGACTGGGCTTTTTCATCCTTTCTTTTCTCCAACTTTCAAAATGTTATGTAATACATGACAGTCGAAATCTTCATACATAAAATTTGTCCTTTTTGTTTCTAAATAATGTTTAGTTAATGAAATGTACCAAGCTTTGGCAACTACTCTGCCTCATGTCAGACAAGTTCATAGGAAGGAAGCAAAGAATCGATGGGATTAATGCAAGTAAAACAGGTCAGGCAAAAGGACTAGAGGAAGGATATACTACATCAGAACTTTAGCGCTACCTAGATCTCGGTCCTCGAATATCCAGGGTGTTTCATCGAGATCTCGCGTCACTTCCTCTTCAGATCTTCAACAACCAAAGCTACCCATATCTCGCGCCGGTGGGTCACCCAAATCTCGCTCAAGCTAGCCAGATCTCGACTCTTCAAATATGGGAAAGGCGTTAGATGGAAGAGATGCAATGTGAGGATAACGGTGTTAGGTGGCTCAGGGAAAGGCTGGAGGATAATGACATGAATTTCATTGAAGGGGATGGGGCACCTTAACCCCTGTTCATAAAAGATTTCCCTGTGCTCACTTGATAAGTCAATTTAATTGCACATATTTTGGGCACAATTATTGTTAAGGGATTGAAATTATTATCCGAATTTAATGGAATTGTTCTATAATTGTTTACAGATGATTTTCAACACTCTAAGGACGAAAAAGGACCAAAAAGGCTCAAAAGATGGAAAAAAAATTCGAAATCCCCAATCTGGATGAAATTCAGAGTTAGGCGTGGGCACGCCTAAGGACAGAATCCCAAATCTGCATATTTTTTCATATTTCATTTTTAATCAAAACACAGCTATCCAAGATCATCTCAACCTCTTTGCAAGAAGACTCCTACTAGGATTATATGTACACCTAATCTAGACGAAATCCATTGAAGATAATAGAGAGATTCAATTAAATGAGGAAGTTAAGGGTGTTGCTGCACATCTATATATGGAGGTTAGGGTTAGCAATGGGGGGCGATGGGAGAATAGGTTTTAGAATAGGGTAGATTAGGTTAGGTTAAATCATCACATATTCTTTGTTTTTCTCCAATAGGTTGCCGCAGGCCTGCTGTTTTGGTTGCTGACTCTTTTTAGTAGCTCCACCGTATTCTTCTCCATTGGAGGCTGCCGAACATCTGGATTTCCTTCTTGTTTTGCATTATTCAACAGTATCATCGCATATTCTCCTTGCTGTCGCATCCTAGTTCCTGGCTGTCCACGTTTCTGCATTCATCATCGTATCCTCTATTCTCCTAAGGGCTGCCGCATATCTCCAGTGGTTCAATAAACTGATTCACGTTTTCTTACAATTTCTAGTAGTCATCGCATAGGTTTAGGGACTTTTCAGCTATTGCAAATTTCTGTTTTCTTGTTTTTAAATTTCTGCACAATTTCTCTTGTCAATTTCGTTACTTTCATTAAAAGACCTGTTATGGAGACTAATTGTCTTATTATTTTCTTTGATTCCAATTCAAGTATGAGTGGTTAGTTTTTTTTATCTTGGTTGAGGGATCCATGTTTCATGTTATTGTGGTGAGATTTTCTGAATATTTTTATATTGTTAATAAACATTGGATATTTTCTGATCTGTCTTTTTAATTGGATTTGTTGGTTTCTAGGAGCGCTACTAGAGATTAATTGATTCAACCGCTAGGTTAACAGAATCTGACGTTCAATTTCGGTAACCATAAGTAGCAATTAGGATTATCCCCTCTACGTTAGAGTCGGAAAATTCTAAGAAAATATCCGCTTGATTGATTGCATGTCATACATGTTTATCACTTGTCATTGGTTCTTAATGTTATTATTCAATTTACCTATGATCGTATCTAGGTTATTGTTTAATAAGATTCCTAGGAAACACGTTTCTAGTCAATACACTTAAGAGAAGTTTTTCCCAATAAATGTTTATTAACAATTACAATTTTATGTCGAGGATCCATAATAGCATGGTAACATCGGTACCCGGAACCAAGGTATTTTTCCATTTAATTTTCAGATTTAATTATTATTTCATTTTGCGATTTTTCCTTTTGATTTTTATTATCGTGAAAAAAAATTTTCAATTTTATTTTTCGTTTAAACTAGCAAACTTTATCGTTAGAGATTCCTCGCGGGAACAATATCCGCTTACCGCTACTACATTAATTTGTTTTAACGGAAGTGATTCTTTTTATATTTAGTTGCAGGCGACAGTATCGCCAAAATCGAATTTTGGTTAAAACTTAGGGTCTAATTTGACTTTTTATGTATTAAAATAATATTCATTTCACCTTAAATTAGGTGCAAATGTGGTAACAAAAATAATAGTAATATTTTATTTAAACTTTTTCTAAAATTTAAGATGACATTCACATCTTTATCAAACGTTGAAAGAAATTATTTTATAATCACGTCAACATTTGGCGAGTTTAAATAGTCTAATCGTGGCACATAGGCTAAATTCATGACATATATGTGTAATAACTCGTTCCATGTTCTCTCACTAAATTTCGTTCATTTCCTGTCTTCGCGGACCTTACAGGCAAAACGCTTTTCTCTCCATCTCGTTCAATCAGTCCGCTCGCTCATTAAACATCACTCACTCCCTTTTTCATTTTCTCTAGTCTTCCTCGCTCTCTCCTATTCTCTCTCTTTCACCAAGAACGAACACAAAAGTTTACGTAAAATACCATGTTGTGAGGACTCGGCAGTTCTTGATTAAGGTTGGTTATGTCTCCTCACTCATGTAGTCCCCTGGTTTCATTTTTGTCTATGGAAAGGTGTTCTCTTTCCTGGGTTTCTGTAGCATACAATTTAGTGTATATAACCATTTCTTTTGGCTAGGTATTGATACGAATATGCTCGTCAGTAATGCGTGATATGAATGCATGCATGTCCAATTCACTTGTTTCTTTAACGTTTCTCGATTGGGTTTCATTTGTTTTTAGCCTTCATAGATCCAAGTACGTGTTTTTGTTTATCCATTCCATTATTTTAACTTCTTAACTTGGATCATTTTAGTTTTGGTAACTTGATTTGTCCAGATAAGGAAAACATGTCTAGTTTTGTGGGCGTGCTTGTTTCTGATCCATGGCTTCAGGGCCAGTTCACACAAGTCGAACTACGAACACTCAAATCCAAGGTAACGTGCATTTTTGGTAGCTAGAAGATTTTTTACTAAATTATGTAATTGTGAAGAAGTGGAACTACGTATTGTTTTCAGTTTGTGTCGGTAAGGACTCAGTCAGGGCGTGTCACGGTTGGGGATTTGCCATCTGTTTTTGCAAAACTGAAGGCCTTTGCTGGGATGTACGGAGAGGATGACCTCAAGGCTATGCTGGCAGAATCAGAAGCGAATATGGAAGATGAAATCGACTTTGAATCCTTTCTTCGGGTGAGTCTTTGAAGGTTAGAAGCTGCGAGTCTTCGTTTGATATTTGTCTTAGATGAAATAATCGAATGATGACTACTTTTGTACTGGAAGACCGTCCATTAGTTTCAAATGTTGTATAGGTAGGGATTTTAGGTGTTCTTTTGTGGCCTAAACATAATTCAATGATGTCAGGCATACTTAAATATGCATGCCCGAGCCACTGCAAAATCAGGAGGGAAAAAATTGGGACATTCATCGTCATTTCTCAAAGCAACTACAACCACTTTTCACCATAATATCAACGAATCCGAGAAGGCTTCTTATGTTGGCCACATAAACAACTACTTGGCAGAAGATCCATTCTTGAAGCAATTTCTTCCAATAGATCCATCAACGAATGCCTTATTTGACCTTGTGAAAGATGGTGTTCTTCTTTGGTAGCTTCGTTATACTTGCTTGAAAATCCACTAGTTGTAATGCTAACTTTCCAAGGAATACTATTATATGATAATATTTTTTTTCCCCTACTCTTCATGCAGTAAGCTCATTAACGTGGCTGTTCCTGGGACCATAGATGAACGAGCTATTAACACAAAGAAGACTCTTAACCCCTGGGAGAGGAACGAAAACCATACTCTTTGCCTCAATTCTGCAAAGGCTATTGGATGCACAGTAGTCAACATTGGCACACAAGACCTTGTTGAAGCTAGAGTAAGAGTACTTCAGCTCCGAACAGAAACATTCATTGCAGTTTTATGTATGGACTCATCATCTACTTACGGTTTCTACCCTTTTTCTTGGCAGCCGCACTTGGTCCTTGGAATAATCTCCCAAATTGTGAAGGTACTCTACTCCCACATTTTCTGCTCTATGTGCAATTGAATTTTATCTAGTGAAGAGAAACTGAACGGGGAAGGGAAATCGTTGGGGTTTAATATTTGTATATATGACTTTCTTTCTCTTATATTGTGGAAACTTCAGATTCAACTGTTGGCCGATCTTGATCTAAAGAAAACTCCTCAACTTATGGAATTGGTGGATGACAGCAGGGTCAGATATTGTGGATTTTTTATCACATGAGAGGGTGGTGAAATACACAAATCTGACATTATTTTCTTATGGTATGATATCAACTTTCCAGGAGGTTGAGGAACTCATGGGTTTACCGCCTGAAAAGGTTTTGTTGAAATGGATGAACTTTCATCTGAAGAAAGCTGGCTACACCAAGCAAGTGACCAACTTCTCCTCTGACGTGAAGGTAAGAAGCTCACTAACAATGCAAGGTTTACACATGTATGCATTAACTATAAACCTTAAAAATTAACTTTTCTTATGTAGTCTCCAGCATGTAATCACAATCAGTTTTAGCTTCATCAATACTTAGCATGTAAGAATATGTAACGGTAAAATCTCGCGTTGATATTGTTGCTATAAAATTGTACGTTTCTCTTCTTTCATGTTTGTGACCCTAGGCATTCGCAGGACGGAGAAGCATATGCTTACCTCCTTAATGCGCTTGCACCAGAACACAGTACCCATGACACATTGGAGGCAATGGATGTTACAAAGAGGGCGAACTTGGTCCTTGAGCAGGCGGAGAAACTAGATTGTAAAAGATATGTTACTCCACAAGATATTGTTGAGGGCTCTCCAAATCTTAATCTGGCATTTGTTGCACAAATATTTCAGCACAGGTTTGTTTTCTAATCTTGTTTTTTCTTCTTTTCACATAATCTTTTTTCTGTTGTCCCGTTTACAGCTTTGAGAAAAAAAAATATAATTAGTTTTGGTCACTTAAGATGTTGATCTGCATGCTATGGAAAGCTAAAACTCTTGGTTACTAGTTTGTATTAATTTCTCCCACAGGAATGGATTGTCTGTAGATAGCACAAAGACGTCCTTTGCTGAGATGATGACAGATGATGCAGAAACTTCTCGAGAAGAGAGATGCTTCAGATTGTGGATTAACAGTCTCGGAGTTGCTACCTATGTCAATCATGTTTTTGAGGATGTTAGAAACGGGTGGGCCTTCATTTTCCCGCAAGCAAGGTCAATGCGGTATTAAATATTGGTTGACGTTTATAACTTGCATGAACAGATGGGTTCTTCTGGAGGTACTGGACAAAATTTCAACAGGATCTGTTAATTGGAGGCAGGCAACTAAACCCCCTATAAAGATGCCATTCAGAAAAGTTGAGAACTGCAACCAAGTTGTACAGATCGGGAAGGACTTGAATTTCTCCCTTGTGAATATTGCTGGCAATGACATTGTCCAAGGAAATAAGAAGCTAATATTAGGTAATTTCTTCTTCTTTTTTCATATCCATGTGGCCTTTTCCATTGGTTAAGTTTGCTGGTGTATTGATTTCGTATTAGTCAACATCTTTATTTCAGATTGGAAAGTAACAATCTAATGCTGCCTGTTCATACGTTTTTCTTAATCTTTTTCCTTGACGGTTCCATACAAGGTTTTTGTCTAGATTGTTTTTCACTATGTTTTAAGTTACAAGCTTGTGGTTATTTCTTTACCTGCAGCATTTTTATGGCAACTAATGAGGTTTTCAATGCTTCAACTTCTGAAAAACTTGAGATCTCATTCCTCCCACTCCCAAGGTAAAGAGATTACAGATGCTGACATTCTTGACTGGGCAAACAAAAAAGTGAAACAAGCAAGAAGGACTTCTCAAATGGAAAGCTTCAAGGTAATGAATGAAACAAGGACATGGTTATGATATCACATCTTACATACGATTAACTCATGTGTGATTATTGGCTTCAGGATAAAACTCTTGCAAATGGAGTTTTTTTCCTAGAGCTCCTCAGTGCGGTGGAACCGAGGGTAGTCAACTGGAGTGTTGTTACAAAGGGAGAAAATGGTACATTACTAATTTTTCTTTTAATTCACAGCAGTACGTTCATAATTTGGAAGTGGATTTTAAATATTGGAGCAAATGGAAACATGCCTATCATTAGAATATCTTGTACAGAGCTGTAGATATATAAGAAGATACATGAGCAGTTGGTGTTGATATCAACAATATTATTGTGACCTCTTATTGAAATTGCAGATGAGGATAAGAAGTTAAATGCTACATATATAATCAGTGTTGCTCGTAAGCTTGGATGCTCCATCTTTTTGTTACCTGAGGACATTTTGGAGGTGCGCGCCTTGTTCTGAACTTGGGCCATTTTAAAGTGTAATTACATTTCATGGTACAATTATGGAGAAAAAGGGTGCCCTGTTTTTTCGTTACTGAGATATGAAAGGTTAATAGTAGCACTCACTACTTTCTTATTGAATTAACCACTTCATCGAAGACAAAAAGGAAAGATATCCAACGTCAGAACATGATGGCTCTGATATTGCCGCTCAATTAAACGGATTTAAGTTTTGTCTTTTGAATGGTGCTTTCCATATATCTTTTGATGTCATAAACCTTCAGAAAGAAAGGTAAAGCAGGCTGTCAACTGACATTAGCTGCAAATTGCTGCGAATAAAGGCTAAGCAAGGTTAGACTAATTTCTGTCCATATTTATCTCAACTTCACTGTTTCATGCATGATTGTGGCAGGTAAACCAGAAGATGATGCTGACTTTGACTGCAAGCATAATGTACTGGAGCCTGCAGCAACAGGCCACAGAGTCAGAATCTTCTGCTGTTGATGACAATGCGGATGAGGATGGTGAGAATGAGAAAGGTCTGACTAACAAAGTTTCTAGTTTATCTGTGGATGACACTGTTTGAAATTCTTCTCCATCCAAAAGGGTTGAAGAATGATATCAGAAAGTGAAACCATTTTATTTCCTAGTTGTTCATCATTAAACCATTCTAAAGATGAATGGAGAAAAAGGGATACTTTTGTTGCACTTAGGAGATAGCCATTTGCTGTGTCTAGGGGAAAGGCTCTTGTAGAAAAGAAGATTAAAAGGAGGAAAGAAACCAGTTGTGATGAACTGTGATTCAGTAAGAAATGGATGCTGTCTTCAGGCATATTCTTTTCACAATAAAATGAATTCTTTAATCTCAAAACAATTTGCTGAGGAGTTTGATATTGATTCTTAGCAAGTGAGAGGTTGGTCCTCAAGGCACCATTATTTGCTTGCTCTGATACAAGCTCACTAGATCAACATATGTTTCGTTGTCTCTCTGTGCATTTGACGATACCAGTGGTATATTTCACGAATCGAGTTGATCGATGACCATAAAATTTCACGAATGATGATTCGAGACGTACATTTCGAGCTGACCATCAAGATAGGGCCGCAAACGAAACCCCTACGAAGAATACTTTATGATGTTCAAATTTGGTTCCTTTCAATATTTATTTCTTCAAGTTTGAAGATTAGGGCTTCAATCGCTGTTGAACTTACTGCCATATTGGAAACTGGTAAAATTGAGAGCAAATTGATCTAGAACAAAGGCGACAACAATACTACATAATTGGGTTTTTTTTTTTGGAAAACGTAAATATCATTAAAAGGTCCCAATCAGGGTAAAATATAAAATCCATTAGACTTGTACAGGCCAAAATACCAAAGAACCTGGAAATCCTTAACTAAGCTCTACAACATATGCATGTTTTCACTTTTGCACTGGACTAATTCTGTCAGCTGACTGCTTTGCTGTATTCCTTGTCATTGCAAGTGTGTATCTCATGCTCTCCTTAACTCCATGGCATTAAAGTTTTGTTGTGGACTAGTTTAGTATCAACTCTGGCTGTGTGATACCTCTCTAATTCTCCATGTGAATGCTACAAATTGTTACAACTTTTAACTTCTCCTCGACATTGTCTGCTTCCTAATCCATTGGACCATCTTGAAAGTGCTCCCTCCAAGGATTGAAGAAGGCTCCTTCAGCTGCTGTCCTGGCGAGCTTCAAATCTGCTGAAGCAAATCGTCAAGCACTTGGTGTGCTCTGTTCACGCAAGACTCCTTCTGCTGGAAAATGTTGGTTCTGTTCTTCAATTTGTAATGTGCGTGTATGAAATGTCTCCAGAATAACAACTCTGATTGCTCACTAAAAATGTGGATGTATGGGAGATAATTTTGTGTAAACAGAAAAATGAATGTAGCACTTCTACAGCATCCGACTAATGAACTTCAGTTTTGCAATTTCTGGGTGTATGAAATCTACTTCAGCTATTCACTCTCCAACTTCTGACTTTTGAATGGACTAAAATGATGTGAAAATATGACTAACTAAACAAGAGAACTGATTTGAAACTTGTAAAAATTGAATTTCGGTATTCACTCACAAAGTTAACTTCAAGATAGTATCAGGTTTTTTTAAAAACAGAACACTCACAAACTACCTCTTCAAATATTCAACTTCTGAACTTGCTAATGGAACAAAACGAAATGAAAAGATAATAAGAACATGAACATGAACATAAAACTTGAATGATAATCTTGTATTGAGAGTTTTTTTGGTTTTTTCACTCTTTTTACATCTACTCTATCTTACGAAAATGAAAGAAACAATGGAGCTTTATAGTTAGCTCATACATGTTCTGCTACAACTTTTGTAAAGTGCTGAAGGGTAAAAACATAATTTGATGAGTAATAACGAGCTAGTACTGACTTTCTTCATTTGGCTAAACACAAAAGTAGCTTTCTTTGTTTTGGCATAACTAAACCAACATTGGTAAAAAGCTAAAACATGTAACAGTGGGAACATTTTCTGAAAAAAAACAGTAAACATGAGAAAGTGCTGCATAATGATCTGTCGACATAGTGATCTGTCCATATCTTCATTAATTAACTCTAATCATATTCTTGCAACTTAATTAAACAGCTATCTTGAACTTCATCGCTTCAATCTGTTCTGTTTTTAGTTACTTCCTTCTTGGTTAGTTCCCTTCAAGTAATTAACTGGAACTTTCAATTTCTGCTGTGCATTTCTTCAATTTGCATTTTTGTCTTTTTGCATATCTGCTTCCATCTTCTCTTCAGCTTCCCTTTTACATCGAATTTCCTTCATCTGAATTTTATCCACATTCATTTGACCTTGATCTTTATTGCTTTGATCCATACATTGTTGAATTATGCTTAGAATCATCTCCAATTTCCATTTGCTCCTAACCTTCTTCAGCTTCTTCTTTTTCCTCACTTTCACTTTCATTGCCAATTCCTCTACCATTTTCAACACTTCAGGCTGCTCAAGACAAGTCAATTCAACAGACCAACTCGGTTCTAAGACCTACATACGTTCCTTTTAAAAATAAAAGACTTCTACTTTTATTTTCTGAATTATTTTTTGGTCCACTGCACTGTTCACTCTCTTAAAACCAACGCACATTCATCCCAGCCGACAACTATGCTTTGTTGCTACATTGCTTCTTCATCTGCTGCTGCGTTGCCATTATCTTTCCTGTTATTTCTGCTGGCTTTGCTACGTCGTTCTCCAAACTGCTGTGTTACTTTGTTGTGGACTGCTGTTGTGGTCTCTTTTAACTGCTGCACGTTCAGTAAGTCTGCTGGATTGCCTTTTATCTGTGGAGTCTAACTGCTACTAGTGTTGTATATTTCCGCTCTTATATAGCTAAATTTTTTGCTTCTTTTTCCAAAGCAGCTCCACATTTCCTAACCTCCAAAAACAATGTAAAAACACCCTAATCATAACAATATTCATCCAATATGCTCCAAAATTGCCCCAAATTATTATGTAAATTATTAATCTATCAAAAAGGAGCATTACCATATTAGACATTGTTTACTACTCCTTATCTTCTCTAAAGAAAAATATAAGAGTTAATATGTATGTGTTTTAGGGCATGATAAGCAATAGAAGACTATATAAAACCACATATCACTACAAGAAAAAGGGCAAATATCGACGAAAAATACCGACCGAATTGGCTCACATTCCGTCGGTACAATAATTTGCCGACGGTGTAGGACGACGGAGAAGTTGGTCGGCGATATCGCAGTCGCTAATTTTTACCGACTCTTTAAAGTTTTGGTCGGTAAATATTTATCGACCGAAGCGTCGGTAAATAACTTCTGACGGATCCGTCAGAGTTGTATACCGACGGAACCGTTGGCATAAATTCTGACGGAACCGTCGGCGGGTATGAATGAAAATTGCCGACGGTCGGTTGGTAATATTTCGGTTCCGTCTGTAATTAACAACGGAACCGTCGGTAATTGGTTGAATATTGTTGGTTATATTGGTTGAATATTGCCAATCTTGCCAAAATTACCAAGTAGATCCTGTTTAATCGCTGAAATGACCTACAAATCGCAGTGAATAACAGTTGAATAACTAATTAAATTTGATTCCAATTTTAACAAATTAAAATTGATCGTAACATATGTTGAAGAGTTCTGAACCATCGGAAAATGTTTGGAGAAAAAGTCAAATGACCATAATTACAGAAAGCATTCTTAACTGTAAAGTGTAAAATTTTGTTGTATTTAATTGAAAACCATATTCTAAACTACAACAATGCTATTGTCTTGGTGAGCGTTGCTGTTGTGAGTCTGCATCCCTCGTTTGTTTCATTACGTCTATGTCATTTCTGAGCTTATGTATGACCTCCATCATAGTATTCATTGTGGCCTCAAGCTGAATGATACGTCGGTTGTAAGGCTCTGAACTAGATGCTGCTGTTGTCGACATAGTGGAAGAGTCGGAATAATATGCATTGGCAGATGATCCTAGGCCAAAGATCTTTCCTCGACTGTCCCTGCCACCCACAACATCAAAATATACCTGGGCCTCATCAACAGGTTGTTCACCCTGCGACTGTTGCCCAATTGTCTGTTGTATGTGGTCCTATTACGGCGCAAAGCATATATTATAATTAGTATGTGGAAATTAAAAGTAAGACTGAATATTAATGTATGAAATTAATATACATTAAGCTCTCGACATCGGTTGTTTACGAATGTCACACCGTCATGTTTCTTGGTGTGCGTATGCAAGAACAACTGATGGGGCGTAAGCCTAGTGCCAGTAGACTTTTCCTACAGAACAACGTCAATTAAAAAGGCATCAGATGAAATGATAAGTATTTCGACAGAGTTACAGCAGTTTTTATGATATTTTCCCATGGTAAATAAAGCAAAATTTTCAATTATGCATCAATGTTGACAGCATATTTATCCACACATGAATGAAATGTTACGCATACCACACATATAAGTTGTATGACAACATTACCAAATAAATTTACATTGAAATATAGCAAAGAACAAATGTTGAATATAAATGGAAAAAGTTGTTTACTTACTAGTCTCTCTGCATGCTCGCGGTGCGTAATTGATCCTCCCGTGTGAACGGGAAGACTGTCTGCTCCTCCCCTCCCACGTCTATTGGTGGAGTTACGGCCCGATATGCGCATTGCCTCGGGAGATCTCCAGTACTCCAGCCAATGGTTCCATGTGGACTCAGAAATGTAAGAGGGTCGTTGTCCACCGCTGTGTATCTGATTGATAAAATCTTTATAACGTATACGGGCTCACGACTCCATACACCAAGTATGGACCCATCGAGTTTAGGACTCCAGTAAAAATGTTTCTGAGAATTTAGTGAATAAATTCATTATAACGAATAAGCAATAACATATGCATGTCCGGAATGGATAGAACAACAAAAGAAACGCATATATAAGTCTTAATATTGTACCTCAAACTCTTGAAAGTAAAATGTCTTAGTTGCCTCAGAGATCTTCTTCCATGCATAACCCTCATGATCAATCCTCTCTTTAAAAATCGATGTCATTACTTGTGAATAGGGGCCAGACGGAATGAACCTAATAAAGAGGACAAATAAGGTTATTATCCTAGCAATCATTTAACACAGCAACATAAGGATAAACAAATACTGTGTGGCATGTGCTCGCACTTACTGGTTATCAGATACTGTTATATACTTTCTTCCATCGGGCCCCTCAGCTTCGGGTTGCATCTCATTGCCTTCATCTGCCATAACTGTATTGCTAGATCGTTCATTGTTGGAGTGTTCTTCATCTCCGATCGCAGGTGATTCGGAGGGTCCAACTGTAGGAGCAGCAGGTGGTGTTGGTGACTCTGTCGCTGGTGGAGGTTGCGATGGGCCACCCTCACAGTAAGTTCCGCCGAACATGCCTCTGATCCTAGGGCGCATCACATTACGTGCTCTCTTTGGTCCAATGTGTTTACCTGGAATTATTTGCTTACTAACTCCCCCATGGCATATCTACAGATTTCTATGTAAATGAAACACAAAATGACATATTTCATATCATAAATACCAACATCGTAAAAACAATAACTGTTACAGTCATAGTACAATATTTTAACGAGTTCATTGCATATCCCAACTGTAATATAGAGATACGTGACGATGTGTTTATATTTTTTTAGGATCCCAAATAACATGCGAGTCGGTAAAGGTAAATGAGTCTCCGATTGGTGGATTGCTAAGACGCTGTATCGCATGTTCGAATGCTCCAATAGAAACAGTATATGTTCTTCCCGATCCTGTGTGGTTTTGAATACCTTCTTGCAACAGCTGCTCACCTATTGCTAAGTATCTTGGATCAATGGTCGGAAAAGGTTGACCTACAACACAATTGGACGCAACTTACAGGTTGTGATATTGGACACAATTGCCCACCCTCACAGTCAGGTGCTAAATGTGACTTGAGTCCCATTCAAGTAATGACTCATATGCTCCTCCTATTTTTCGTCGATTACCATCTTGGTCATTGCCATGACGGTAATTCCGTTAATTTCTATAGGTTCAAACGTACTACACTAACCTCGCTACACTACAGATCTCACATACATGTTTCTGATCATATATTTGATATCCAAATATGAGTACTTATTATAATCAATTGATTTAAGTCAGGGTCCAATTGTTTTACCTCAGGGTCCAATTGTAACAAATTATACCAAATCAATTTAAGTTATAATTAACGGTAAGCAATTCATCCAAATGTTAGAATTTGTGTTTGATTGGGCACAAAATATATAGAAATTCAAAAAAACATGCCTTCACATTGATAAGCACATAACATGTAAACAAAATCTCATCATCATTTACAAGATAATGTCAATCAAATTATGGATTGGCATTATTAAGGTTAGTTCATCCCATAAACAAATAAATCAAGAGCCAAAAACTGTAGAAAAAATCAAATCACTAACCTCTAAGCAAATGCAGACAATTGTTCGTGAAGTACGTGAAGGTAGATGATGCTGATATAGCAACACTGAAAACCAACAACACAATTGTTCATACTATCAATAGAGAGCGGGATATATGATAACAGTTGGCATATCATATTATACTCAATGATCCTACTGAAATTTCAGCAGCATTTTGCCTATAAAATGAACATCCCCCTTTTCAA
>JANIHZ010000009.1:18098057-18116244 GCA_027478365.1 Erythroxylum rufum | reverse complement strand
GCACTTTCTTGTAAACTTGTTTGTCATAAACTTGGTAGCCTTGCAAAAATCATTTCTGAAAACATGATTTCATAAACTGGTATCTCTTCAAAAAGAATCGTTTTCAAAATTGTTTCATAAATCATCAACGCAATTCAATTCATGTAGCAAACATATAACATTTATCAATTCATTCAAGAAGCAATAAATGCAACACGTATGATGCAATTTGAAATCATTTTCTTCTCTTGCTTTAAAAGGAAACATTTATGGCTTATTCATTCTATTATAAACATGAAATCCACCTTGGAAATCCTTGCTTAAAGACTTGCTCAAAGATGCCTCACACTTTGCTCCTCTTGCCTTCCTTCATATCCTTTAACAATAGCCAAAAATTCCATTCAATAGGAATTCCAATATATGATTAAGTAAATGACAAAATCTGATAATATCTTCTTCTAGAAAACTGTTCCAAATTGTCTTAAGTTTTCTAATGACTCCAAAATCATTCAATTTGGTTCAAAAATGTGGAAGTTATACCCCAAAATTGTTGGAACTATCCTTAGGCTGATACAATAATCTATACTCAACTTCCATCCAAAATTTGATATCTTTAGAGACTGAATCATAACTTTATTTCTTCATAAAACTTGTATCCCTATATCTCTAGTTTACAACTAATCAAAAAACACCTCATTTGGACATCTACATCAAACGTTATGCCCAAAATTCCAAATTATGTTTGTGTAGAAAACTGGAGCTCGCCGCGACGAGGAGCTGGTGCATGTTGCGACATGAAAGCTGGAGCTCGCCGCGACGAGATTTCTAGAGCACGTTGTGATGTACGCACAAGTGAGCCGCGACGTGCGTGACCAGAAATCTCCCAAACCTGATTTTCCTAATTTTTTCAACTATACACTTCCATCTTTCATAAACAATCCATCTTAACCTTAAAACATCATTCTTACTTCATTTCTAAGCTCATTCTATCCCAAAATCATTGACAAAACATCAAAATCTATCTTTGATCATTAACCCTTAAAGATCAAACATATACGTTTACATTTTCTCAAAACTTCCCACACATATTCATCTCTTAACTAACATCAAAACATGTTTCATTCATCTAATCAAGGAGAACGATGCTTATACTTAATTATTGAAGCTCCAAATTCTTCAATATCTTAAAAACCCTAGCATTCCTCTTCTTTTCTCTTCTTTCTTCCTCCATGATCTCTTCTTCCTTTTCAAGCCAAACAATAACTTCTTCTTTTTATACCCTTACTAATCATCAAATGTCCATTTTTCCCTCCAATATAAGCCTTAAATCTTATATGCTTAAGTGTCATGCCTAATTTGCCCTTATACAATCTTATAACATTAACATTTAACTTCAATTAACCTATGCCATAAAATATTACAAATATCGACATAAATAATTAGCTTCGCAAAATAGTCCCTTAAGAACTCATAATTTATCTAAATCATGCTTACTTCAACAAGAAAAATTTCGGGGGCCAACAGTTTTACTTTCTTGACTTATACGATTTGATACACGATCGTGTATCAAATTGTGTATATGCCTAGAAACCTAATTTTCATATAAATAGAACATTTGAATGGAAAAAGAAAAAAGGAATCATTTTGGGACTTTATGAAGGGGCAGAGCACTTACTCTTTGGAGATCCATGGAGGGCTAAGCTTTCCTATTCCATTCAGAGGTGAAATCGACACTGAGGATCACAATTATAGATATCAACTTTGTGTATCGTTGTTCTATCTCTCTTCAGGTATTGTTTACGTTATTCTATTTCTATTGATTTGGGTATTCATGTATGCATAATTATTATTCTCATTCTCATTTAATTGTTTATGACCCATTACTAGAATCTTAAATACAATACGTAATCGTTGTGTTTTAGATTCATTTGTGGAAACTAATGGTGTTAAATCATTAGGGGTAACGTAACATATGCTAAATGACTTGAGCTTATGTGGTTATTGGCCATTTGATTAAATCTAATGAGCATGTTATAGGTTGTTCAATGATTTGGTTTAGTTAAAAATCTTGTTTTAATTAAACACGATATAAGGGAAAACTTGGGTTAATAGAGCTTGTTGTTAATCTATGGTCAATAGATCTAAAAGAGGTTTGAAAATAATATGACAATGACATATGTTTAATTATATGTAGGCTGAGATTGAATCGAGAACTGAACCTTAAATGCATTCATTACTTTCATCATTTTTAACTATTTGCTTTAATTTACTTTTGTTAGTTTAATTTCATTTTAATTTGTTATTCAAAACCAAACTGCCAGTGCATCGTAACAATAGTAAAAACAAACTAGACCGACCATCGTAGTGGTGGTGAGTCTAGGTCAATTCCACTCAGAGTGTGTGTAAAGATATTGAAATGAAAATAATTGGTATTTAGGTTTACGGGGTTTTGGTTTAAAAAAAGAAAATAAAATAAAGCTAAACTAAGTAACAAAAGGAATTAAAAGAAAAAATGTAAAAAGAAATGATAAAAAGTGGGGAAATCGGTAGGGAACTGATTTTTTGGTTCAATTTCGGCTACACCCTAATTAAACATATTTCAATGACTTGTTGTTCTCAAAACTCTCCTAGAAACTATTAATCGTGGATAAACAATTAACTCAAGTTTTCCCTTAGGTAGTGTTTAATCAAGACTTGATCGTTAATTAAACCTAACCACAAGCAATTAAAAGAAAAAATGTAAAAAGAAATGATAAAAGTGGGGAATTCGGTAGGGAATCGATTCTTTGGTTCAATCTTGGCTATGCCTTGATTAAACATATTTCAATGACTTGCTGTTCTCAAACCTCTCCTAGCAACTATTAATCGTTGACAAATAATTAACCCAAGTTTTCGCTTAGGTAGTGTTTAATTAAGACACGATCGTTAATTAAACTTAACCATCGATAACTGAGGATATGATCTCTAGATTCAACTAGATAGTAGCATTATGAATTAGGAAAACCAATTATTCATGGCAACAACCACATGCAATGTATCATTTAACCTAGGTTATGTTATTCCTAATGATTACGAACCATTAGTTGCTACAAATGAATTTCAACATAACAATTACGGATTAGATTGAATATTCTGGCAATGGGTTAGTAATAAAATAATCTAATGAACGCATTAAAATCATCTTCTCATAATACCCAATGGGTTCATACATAAATAATCGAATTATAACAATAACACGATCATTCATAGACGAAACCTAAATCCATACGCATAGGATAACATAATTAATTTCTAAAGAGAGAAAGAAAACAACAAATACAAGAAGAAATACACTTAACCGTGTCATTGACGTCGATGTCACCACCAAACTGGCATTGGAAAGCTACCCATCTATGAGTTTTTCAAGGTTGAGAACTTGCTCCCAAAAATAATACTTCATCCCCTAAAGAATTTCTCAGCCGAAAACCCCCCTTGGAGAACAACTTGCTACTGTCCTTCTTAAATCTTATATTCTTTATTTTTAGAACACCACTCACACAAAAACCCTGTTCTTATTTCTTTTAAAGCCCACATAAATCACGCATAAAACCCTCTCGCTAAACATCTACATTTTGTGCTACTCCTTCCTTGGTTGTGTGCTGCGTTTTGGTCTTTATTCTTGTGTTGTTTTTTTTCAACGTGTGTTTGCATGAAACACAGACTTTGTTTGCATGTCCAACGTTTGTTTGCACGAAATGCAGGCTTTCTATCTCTTGGTTGTGCATTTTTCTATCACTTGCTTATCAACGTCTACCCTGTGCATCGTTTTATTCTTCCCAGCTATCCACTTGCTACATTCTCGTTTCCTTCCCAGCTGCTGGCCTTTTGGTCATCTTCTGCTGCCATTTTGCTACTCTTTGTCCACATGCTGAAGCCATTTTGGTCTCTTCTTTCCTTTATCCACGTGCTGCCTGTCCATCATCCTTTTCTTTATACCATTAATTTGACATTCTTGCATGGCTCTCACATTCTTGCCTTCAGTTTCCATAATTCCTTGATGTTCTTCCATTAAATTCATGTTGCTTTATACCTTAAACATGGCAGCTAGCTTGCATGGGAGTGAGAATGTGTCTCATGCCCATGCAACCTCATGCATAGTGATGAACATCTCATGCCTTAATCTTCTTTGTTTTTTCAGCATATATCTCCTTTATTAGCATTTTGTTGTCTTCTTCTTGCTTTAATCTTCTTCTCCTTATTCCATAAAGACAAGTGAGTGTGATTCTTTAAAAAACGACTCAATTATAATGCTTTCGACTCACTTCATCTTCTTTGCTTCCATATTGTGCCTAAAATCAAATATGAACTAAAGTGAGTATCCTAAGCATTTTCCTAGCAATAATCACTTAATGCTATGGAATACATTCATAATCAATTAAGCACATATCAATTTCCCCTACATTTAGCTTTCGGCCATCCTTCGGGAAAACATCAAAGTTAAGCTCAAAGACAAAAACAGTTACTCAATTCTCGTATTTTCCAAGAATACATAATCATAAACAAGGATGAATGACATTCAAAAATCATAGCAAGAACTTAACATTCCAAGGTTTTACTCATAATCAATCAATATTCAATACCTTTAAAAATCGAGTAATCTAATGGTAGAGTTGGAAAATGTATTTAACTAAAATATATCCATGGCTAGACTCAATACCATTTATTATCATGTCATTCCACAACTTTGCATATCATTTCATTTCTCCACCACTAAGGTTCACATGCAAAATTATGAATCAAAGCACTTTGCAAGGCTGTAATAAGGGAAAAGGTAAGGTGAGATGTATTTGAGTCAAGTAGCAAGAAAGTCATTAAAGCTAGTGAAACAAAAGTAACATTTAATGATATATCAAGTGCAAAAACCAACATTCAATCACAATTGTGTACATCAACTATGATGAATGCAAAAACGATGTTTCTCAACTCAAACTCAAGTTCTCACACCATAAACCACATTAAGGCTATACCAATCTGAAGGGATCACTCATAAAATTGATGATAATAATACATTGAACTACAATGAGTGTACCTTCCAAGACAACATCTACCTTATATCAACAAACTCTGGTAACCCATTCAATACAAGTTTAAGAGGATGCATTAATCATAAACAACTTTTCAACACATATGCATTTCCTCCTTGATACGTTTATTTAAATGTATACAATTTTTTCTTTTTCTTTTTCTTTTGCATTCTCTTTCTCTTTTTCTTTATCTTCTTTTTATAAACATTAAAAGAAACTACATTAGCATGGGAGTTCCAATGAAATGACATAAAATAGCATTCCAACATAATAACCAACCCACACATATTTACACCCTACACTTAAAATTTTGTACATCTACAAACTCAATGATCACAAATGCTCTACTAGCTTTATGGCTTGGGTAAGACATTTGGTTAAGTTTAAAAGCGTATAATGTGGTTTATACAAAAAGAAAGGTATAAAGCTCAAAGGGGCTTATCAAATGGAAATCATATAATGGGTAGGCTATTTGGCTAATATAGTTCGGAAAAACAAAGAATGCCTAATCATTTCCATGTTAATGCATGTGGTCTTGAATAGAAAATCAAAGCAAAATCAAGAATTACATGTGATGAAGGTCACACATTATCAAAAGACAATGAGACTGATATAAATGTGCCAGTTTATAAAGGCCCAAAATCTCACCGACTTTATCTACCATTAGTCACCACTCTTATAAAAATAATGCACATTGACTAATCATAAGAGAAAAAGTACATGCTAAGGTTGCCATAAAATTCTCTATTCAATTCATTCTCTACTCATGACTATATAGTCCTAGAAGCTACAGAAAAAGAGAAAATGTTTGTATTGTTTGTTTTATTCTTTCTCTCATTTTGTTGAAAACTTAAAAACAATTAAGAAATAAATGAACATAACAATTAAGAAATAAATGAACATAGAACCAGACATGCATATAAAATGTAATGAAAAAATGTCAAGAAAAAAATTACTTCCTTTGGGTTGCCTCCCAAGAAGCGCTTTTGTTTAAGGTTGCTAGCTCGACTCCATGTTTCCTCCTCACATGAAGAAATTATGATCTTCAAGTAGTATAGTTTGAGTCACTTCCATATGAGGTTATTCAGGATTGGGCCTTAGTTGATAATCCATCATATTTAGCACATTCACTATCTTCAGAATCTCATTTTATACTGAGTCTGTGCTCTCTGGAAAGACCTTGAATGTCTCTTCACCTTTTTCTTCTTTGTTGATTTTTTCTAGCCTGCTAGGTAAAAGTAAAGTGTCATTCTTAATAACAAATTGGGACTCAGTATTTACCTTAGAGCTAAAATATATATCTTTTTCTACTTTGAGCTCCTCCTCAATTTCTTCTTCATACGTAATTCCTTGAGTATTGCTCTGAAAATTCTCAAGCTCCTCATCACTCTATAAGGTCTCTGTAGTAACGTCCATTGGGTATACCTTTGGTTGATATGGTTGCTCCTCTTAACTTTGCTCTTATAGGCATTCGATCCTCATTGTCATCTCACCCATTTGGCTTGCCATGTTCTGGAGACTAGACATTGTATCTTGATGAACTTGCATCATTCCCTGCTGGTACTGTTGGAACTACTGTTGTGCATCTCGTTGAAATTGCAAAGTATTAGCGTTTATAATATTAATCAATTCTTCCAGAGATGTTCCTAAATCTTGTTGGCTCTACATATGTAGCATCCTATTACCTGTGGGGAGGCTAGAATAGTAAATATGAGTGATTACTGAGAGATTAAATATAATAGCCTAGATCACCCACCCATAGATATTGTCCTCTTTGGGCTCCATGCCCTCACCATTTTGCTCTTCCCGCACACGAGAAGATGCGTCTATGGTGGAGAGGTATCCATACCCTTATAAGGCATACTTCGTTCCCCTCTCCAGCCAATGTATGATGAGAATAAGTATGTGGTGATGTCTGGGAAGGTGAATGAAAGATTTAAAATGAATGTTGAGAAGAAAAATAGAATGTATAAAAAGGATGATATTCTGATATAGTCTATTTCTCTTCACTGTGAATATATATATATATGTGTGTGTGTACGTGAATCTGTGAGTGTTTTAGAGATGAACAAAATAACGGTTTTTGAGTTGAAAAACAGTTGTAAGATGATGGTCTAAGGTGAGAAAGATTGTATAAATGATAGTTAGAGGAAGAGAATTAAGAAAATGCAGAGAATAAAGAGAGAAAAATGTACAGAGAATGATGATGTGTAGAACATGAAGAGGATGATCTGATGATTTTAAGAATTTTGAGTAAAATCTCATATTTTGGGGTATTGTGAATTTGTGGTGAATTAGTTGAATGAAAATGGAGTGGAAAAACTAGAAATGAAAATTGAAATGTTGAATTTAGTGAAGAAAGACACGTAGAGAAGTTGGCTGAGAATGAAACAAAGAAAAGAGATAAGAAAGGTAAAATTTTGATCTGAACTTCCTTGATTAAACTATATTAATCTAGGAAGATTTTAACAAAATTGTCTTCATGGAAGTTTTAGATGCTTCTTTTAGCTTTTTATTGATATAAAGTTTGTAATTTTTAGAGTTTTGGATCAAAAGTTATGTAGGTTTGAAGAAGAGAGGACAAAAAAACAATTCTGCATGAACATGTAGAAAATGGTAAGAGGAAAGTCACCCTCGTGCATAAGCATGACGATGATTTTGCATGTGAAAAATTGGAAGCCACCCTCATGCATAAGCACGATGGTGACTTTGCATGGGAAAAAGTGGAAGTCACCCTGGTGCTTAAGCGCGACGGTGACTTTGCATGGGTGACTTAAAAGTCACCCTCGTGCATAAGCACGATGGTGACTTTGCCCGAAGTAAATCACCCTGAACACCTTTGCTTCTTTTGGCTATATCTTCTTCGTCCGACCTCCAAATGACATAAGACTTAGACCATTGGACTCATAAGAAATTTCTTTACCTCTTCACAAATCATAGCCATTTGAATTGAATTGGAAAAGATTGAGTGTAAAATGTGGGACGGGTGGAGTGGGTGTGCTTTCAACCCATTTTTTGTCTTATTCTCTCACCCCCGTGACTTTTTTCCTCACACTTGTGAGTCAAGCATGCCTGTGACTTTTCTCCCTCATAATCATGAGTTTAATCGCAAGACTAATGTTTCATTGTCCCATCAAAACATTGTGCTCTTCAATTGTTAGTTGTGACTTTCTGCACCCGAGAGCATTGTGCAAGCTTAACCATCTTGCTTCTTGTGACTATAACTTCTTCTCTAGACCTCCAAATGACTTGATTCTATCTCTCCACAATAGTTGGTAGCATTATGAATTGATTTAAAAAATGTTGATCAAATGAAAGTGTTGGAATCTGTTGAAACACTATGAATTGGAATGTTTTACTGAACATACTTTGGTATTTTGAATATATCTAGATCTATAGGGTTCCAAATGAGATAAGTTTTAATGTGGATAAATTAGAGACATAGGATCACAAATCATATGAAGAAGTCAAATTGTAATTAAGTCTCTAAGATTTTCAATTTCTGGATGGAATTTGAGTGTAATGTACTATTTCAGTATAGGAACAGTCCGGAATTATTTGGTAAATAACTTTCAAAATACTGAACCAAATTGAATGATTTTAGTGTCATTAGAAACATAAGACATAGGAAAACACTCTTATAGAAGAGAGTATTGCCAAATTGCCTTATTTTCATTGTCTAAATGATCAAGAACAGTATACCCGAAATTCAGTTTTGGAAAAAACTCTGAAAGTGATACAATGAGTTATGAATAGTGATTTCAATGGTTTCGTTGAGGTATAATCTAAGTATAAATTATGCTTAGGTGAGTTTTGATATGAGATTGATTTTTTGAAGAAAATAAAGGAAAGATACCTGGGATTGTCATGAACATGCATTGTACATATTCCATATCAACACATGTGCATAAATGAATGCTTATAGTTTGGCAAAGTTATTAATGTGTATGTGCAATGTGTATATTGCATAATTTAATGTGTAGGATAAACGTTCGCTTTCAGACATTTCCAGAACTTAGAAGCAAATGGTAATCTGGAGCGTATTGTGAGTAGACCTAGATGGTCTTACTTTATTGTTTGTTTTGTTTATGTTATGAATTAAGTGAATATGTATAGTTATGAATGTGATTGATTGTTGAATTCTGGACAATGAAGGTCTAATTATTGTGATATATGAATGAGATATTGAAGTGCTAATTGTATATGAATGTGACGAACTAAATGCTTCATGACATGATTGCTTGATCATGAGAGATGCATTCCATACATGAATGCATGATCATAATGTGATTCTCAACTTTAATGTTGAATGCCAGACTAAGGTCCAATGATATGTGAATGTGATTGAATGAGAATATGCAAATGTGATTACTACATTTCATTACATAAATGCATAATTGTGACGGAGTAGCCACCTAAAGCTCAGAATGTGAAAAAGAGCCTAGAGCTTAGAAAGTGTATAAGAACCAAAGGCTCACTATGTAAAATGAGGCTGGTATCCCCAACGGATACGTGACAGTTGTCAATGAGCTCGGTATCCACAATAGTTATGGGACAGTTATAGGCACTCGGTCACAACAAAGTAATAACTAAAAGTGAGTCTCATGTGCACTGCATATGCATGATATGAATGATTGAAATGATTTGAATGACTAATCAAGTGTATGTGGTTCAACATGATTAGTATTTAAATGATGTGAATTATGTGAATATGTAAATTGTATGTGTTGTGTGATGAGTGAGCCATTGAGGATGGTCACTCACTGAGTTCGCAAAACTCACCCAAAATTTGCAATTATTTTTCAGGCTCGGATGAGTACCCCGTTAGACAAATGGGAGTATATCTAGTGCACACAAGTAAGAGTTAAAGGTCGGAATCATTTCGCGTCTGCATTGTATTTCTTTATTTTCATATTGAATTGTATATTCCGCAAATTTTGTATCAAATTATATACTCATAAATACCATACAATGTGTATATGAATGATGTTGTAATGTAAAGACATTATGACTAAAATGTTTTGTATTTTAATTTAGGCCCAAGTGACTAGGGAAATTCTGATGAGTTGTGTATTGGTTGTAACTTTGTGTTTGAAAATGTTGATTTCTGCGAAATGTGTGTATTGTCTTTAAAAGAAAAAAAATTTGTATTGAGTTTCGAGAGTCTGACCATTCTAGCATGCCACCCTTGTGGGATCTGCACTCGAACATCACTCAAGATGTCGGGTACGTGTCTCGAGAGGGTGGGGTGCTACACCAAATTTTGGACGCTAAACCTTATATCTTATAAGCATTGCCTTTCATGCTACTGAAATTGCAAAATGTTAACAATGACAACATCGACTAATTCTTCCAAGGATGTACGTGAGTTTTGCTGGCTTTCCCAATTTTGGAAACTAGACCAAAATTGCCTTTCATCCTATTGGAATTGTAAGATATTTTGTTGAGTTTGCTGTATACTCTCTTGAAGTTACTCTATGCCCTGTTGAAATTAAAGATTGATAGCATTGCAAGTCTTGATATAGTTGTCTAGAGATATACCTGAGTTGTAATAAGAAGCTTCTAGTCTATACGAGAATTGTTATGCGTCCTACAAACTATCATAGAAGTAATTCTATTGATTTTCCCATCCATAACTAAAGTTATGTTGATCAGTCCAACCTTGGTTATAGGATTGAGAATAAGAGTTATTAAAGAAATTACTTCTGTTAATGTCAATTTTTTTAAAAATTCATAAACACGAGTCAAGAAGTGAAAAGATCAAGAAATAACTGAAAATAAACTAATTACGAGAAAATATATACAAAACACCGATTAAAATTAAGAACAAACACTAAAACACTGCAATCCTTGGCAACAATGCCAAAAATGACAATGCATCATAATGCTAGTCAAAATAAACTAGATCAACTACTGTAGTAGTGGTGAGTCTAGGTCGATCCTACGGAGAGTGTGTGTAAAGTTGTTGAAATGAAAATTGGTATTTAGGTTTTAGGGGGTTTTTGTTTTAAAAATAAGAAAATAAAATAAAACTAAACTAACTAACAAAATCAATTTAAAGAAAACATGTAAAAAGAAAATATAAAAGGAGGGAATTCGGTAGGGACCCAGTTCTTTGGCTCAATCTCAGCCTACACCCTAATTAAACATATTTCAATGATTTTTTGTTCTCAAACCTCTCCTAGCAACTATTAATCATGGATTAATAATTAACCTAAGTTTTCCCTTCGGTAGTGTTTAATCAAGATACAATCGTTAATTAAACCTAGCCACTTAATAACCTAGGATACAATCTCTATATTCAATTGGGTAGTAGCATTATGAATTAAGGAAACTGATTAATCAAGGAAACAAACATATACGATGCGTCATTTAACCTAGGTTATGTTATCCCTAATGATTACAAATCTTTAGTCCCTACAAATGAATTTCAACATAATAATTATGGATTATATTGAATATTCTCGCAATGGGTTTGTAATAAAACAATCCAATGAACCCATTAAATCATCTTTTCCTAATACCCAATAGGTTCATACACAAATAATCAAACTATAACTATAACACGATCATTCGTACATGAAACCAAAACCCATATGTATAGGATAACACAATCAATTTCTAAGGAGAGAAAGAAAATAATAAATACAAGGAGAAATACATTTAGCTGGATCATCGATGTCAATGTCACCTTCAAATCGGTGTTGGGAAACTACCCCTCCTTGTGTCTCTCAAGGTTGAGAGCTTGCTTCCAAAACTAATACTTCATCCCCTAAAGAATGTCCCAGCTGAAGACCCCCTCTGGAGAACAACTCACTATTGTCCTTCTTAAACCTTTTGTTTTTTTATTTTCAGAACACCACATATGCGAAAACCCTATTTTGATTTCTTTTGAAACCCATGCACCTCACACATAAAACCCACCTACAAAACGTCTGTGTTTTGGGTTGCTCCTTCCTTGGATGTGTGCTGCATTTTGGGCTTTATTCCTACATTGCTTTTGTTCAACATGTGTTTGCATGAAACACATACTTTGTTTGCATGTCCAACGTCTGTTTGCATGAAACACAGACTTTCTATCTCTTGGCTGTGTGTTTTGTTGCTCCTTGTTTATCAAAGTCTGCGCTGCATGTCATTTTATTCTTCCTAGCTATCCACCTGCTGCATTGTTGTTTCCTTCCTAACTGTTGACCTTTTTATCATCTTCTGCTGCCATTTTGCTACTCTTTGTCCACCTCCTGTAGCCGTTTTGATCTCTTCTTTCCTTTATTCACCTACTTCCCATCCATCATCCTTTGTTTCATGCCATTAATTTGATGTTCTTTCATGGCCTTACATTGTTACCATCGGTTTCCATAATTCCATGACGCTTTTCTAGTAAATTCACATTGCTTTATGCTTTCAACATGGTGGCTAGCTTGCATGGGCGTAAGAGTGTGTGTCACGCCCATGAAACCTCATACTTGGCCGTGAACATCTCATGCCTTAATCTTTTTTGTATTTTTAACATATATTTCCTTTCTTAGCATTTTCTTGTCGTCTTCTTGCCCTAATCTTCTTCTCCTTGTTCTATGAAGACAAATTCCTTTGGAAAACGACTCAATTATAAAGCTTTCAACTCACTTTAACTTCTTCGCTTCCAAATTGTGCCTAAAATCAAATATGAACTAAGGTGAGTATCCTAAGCATTCTCCTAGCAATAATCACTAAGTGCTATGGAATAAATTCCTAATCAATTAAGGACATATCACAAACCTAAAACCTTAACCCAAATACCAATTTCTTTAATTGCAAAAGATACTCCCTGTGGATACAATCTTTACTCACCACTTCCATAAATTTAGTTGTGTAAAGTTAGGTTTATTTTGCGATGCATTCAACACGCATCAACAACTGTTTGGTAGGGTAACCATTAATAAAGACATCATATAAGGGGGTAGAGAGACATTCTCTAATCCATGAGACATACATTTAAGGTGGGTCAATCCACTCTAAACTGTTGAGAATGAAGTTCTATTTAAAGTTGTCAAATGGTTTAACAAAGTATACTTTTATAATATAATATTTGATAAAACTTTTAGTGCTATAATCCTTTATCAAATCCTACACTAGTAAAACGTTGTTTGAAATGGATCTGTATTAAATGAAAGCCATTGTGAGAGATGGATCATTTGTTTAAGAGGATTCTTAGGCCTATTAGCTAGAAGATTCATAATTACCTTATACACTGTCTAGTAGCAAGAAATAGGCGTGAAATCATTAAGAAAAATGGCATTAGGAATTTTAGGAATCATAAAAATGTGTGTAGCTTTGATCTCTCTCAGTAACTTCCCATTATGTAAAAATTCCTCAATAACTTCTACTAGTAACTGGCCTATGATGTTCCATATATTTTGGAAAAAATATACATTATACCATGAGGGCCTGGGGCCTTTCTCAAATTAAGAGAGGAGAACTTCCTTGTTTTCTTTAGTAGTGGCTGGTATCTGAATTAGATTCGAGTTCATTTAGGAGGGTTCAGTTCCAATCAATACCACCAGATCCTACATAGAGAGTTGATTAGGAGTGTTTGAGGCTAACAAATCAACATAGTGATTAATCAACATTTTTTTAATCAGAAATTTGTCATCCACTAATTGATCATTATGTTCAAACAAGCATTTGATTTTTTTATGTGTTTCTTCTTGTTAGAATTGAATTATGGAAAAATTAGAGTTAGAGTCTCCCTCCTTAATCCACATATTCCTTGCCTTTTAAAGAAGCAGGGAATTATGATCTAGTAGTGCCATGTTATACACCTCCAACTTCCTGGTCTCTCTAGTTTGCACGTCTTAATTGTAAGGATCATTATAGCAGGCATTATGTATTACTCTTAACTCATTTTTAGCTTGTTGTAATCTCATTTCTATTAAAAGACCCATAGTTTTGGAAATTTGGTTTAATTTAGCTCTTAGTAATTGAAGTTTTCTTACAATTTGGTAAGATTTATGCCCAAATACATGGCTTTACTAAGCTTCATTAACAAACTCTATGAATCCTCCTTTTTGGTAAGAAAATTGAAGAATCTGAAGGAAACACACATATGAATAATTTGAACATAAAAGAGCACAAATCATAACATGCGAGTTAGGGAAACACCTCAACTTGGTCTGATTAGAAAAAATTCTATCAAGTGTTTCCTAATTAGAACTCCACCTTTTTTATTATTGCTCCAAGTAAACAAATTCCTAGTATACTTCAGATTAGTCACCTTTAGTCTAGTGATCACTCTATCCAACTCTCTGCCTAGATTAGAATGGTTAACTCTATCAGCTTGAGCTTTAGAAGGGAAAAGAACATAATTGAAATCTCCTACTATTATCCAAGGTTTTTCCATTATGTTGCTAATGGCCAAGGTTTAACCCTTTGAAATTCAAAATTGGAGACATTAAAACAAATGCCTAGATTAACAAGCTTGCAATTTAAATGCGTAAACTAATTTGAGCTAAAATGTAATGTCACATTAACCTTCCCCCTGTTATATGCAAATAAATCCTTCCATTGCAGTGATTTATATGATTTACTATGATATGATGCTTTTCGAAAATGAGATCTTTAATAGCATTCCTTTTAATGGACTCAATTATGCCCTTAATATTCCAAAAAACACTGAGGAATTTAATCAACCCCCTTAGTTTTCCTCCTCTCCCTACCTGACTTACTCTGAGTATTAGGAGAAGTCTCACGATGTTAGCTTTCTGCATTTCCAATAATTATTAAGGAGATGGCCTTATCCACTTTAGAGTTAATACTATAGGGGTATCTAGATTATCAGTTTTTCCCACTTCCTTTGGTTCATTCTGATTCTCTTCCTATACTAGGATTTATGCTCATTCTTCTTTGTTAACAACTTATTTACCCTATGATTTGTCTATCAGCTTCACAGTTTGCTCTATTACTGAGTTATCCTCATTAATATTGGGGTCTTGCTTTTCCTCATATCCCATTAGCTCTATAAAACTTCTAGTAACAAATTTCTTTCTTGTGGTCTCCATTCTTCAACAAAGTTCTCTAGTTATACGAAAGATTTACTTTAGTTTTGGTTAGTTCTCAATTTCAATCAAGTTTCATAACAAACATAACCTAAGGGATTTTGTCCACTAAGATAACATCCACACATATTCTAGCGTTGCTTATATTTTTCCAGCTTAGCAGTTATAGAATGAAATGTAATAGGTCTTCCCCTAAAACTTGTAAGGAAGCTCAAACCATCTAGAGTCTAGTACTCTAGAGGAATGTTGTGGAAATTAATTCATAGAGGAATATATTCAATTCTCGATCTATCAAGTTACAAAATAAGCACCCACTTTTGAAAAAACATGGGTTATCCCCTAATGTTCCATGGCCCAACTTCCATTACTTTGCTAAAGGAGTCACTATTAGTGAATTGGAAAAGGAATGTGTCATTCTTAGTGAGCGACACTTTGTTTAATCCCTTAATTGCCCATCTAACTTGGGCCCCATTTTGAATCCTTAGAAAGATAGGTCTTTTGCTAAAAATGTAACCTACCTTCATGTTTCCCAATATTTTTCTCCTCCTATAACTTCTCGAGTGGAGGAGTGACAATGCCTTGTTTGACAGTGGCTGGAAAATGCTTCGAAATGTCCCTTAAGCAGTTAAAAGCTACCACATTGCTCTAAGACTTCGTAGATTTCAAGTTTGTTGCTTGTTGTGTAGTTAAAAATAGGCTAACATCTATACCTTGTGGTATGATGGACTCCCAGAATAGCCTCCAAGGGAGGCCTCTATCGACTTCCCCAAAATAACAACTTACCTGAAACTACAATTGCAGCTTACCTAAATTAGAAGTATCTAACCCTTACCACAAATGTCTTTAGATCTATTAAGAATAGCCTCTGCCTTTGAAAATAACCTTCAAAGTCACCTTCTCACTTAGTGATCCAAACAAAATGTTATATGATAATGTATAACTTGGTTTGAGCATGACCAATTAACTAGTTTAAGGATATTTGTGTTATAAGCCATAATAATTTACCATAATATGTTACTCATGATTTGTCAAAACTCTATAATTTTTGTGAAGGAACCATAAACCTTTTTCAATTAAGTCTCTTTTTATCTTGGTTTATAATAAACCAACAAAATATGTTTTTTTTCCAATGTTAACAAAATCATTTACTACTAGTTGTTTATCTAGGCCATGTAGGCCCCTAACATTCCCAATTAATCCTCTCATGTTCACTTCTTTCTACTTGACATTTCCCATTAGGTTTTGTTTAACCCCCAAGGTGTCCCCTACCAAATATAGGGGTGCTATCCTACTCTTTTTTAAAATTGATTAGGACATTTCTCCTTACATGTTTAGATTGATCAATATATTTCTCCTTACTTTTTTCTTTAGTTTTCTTAGCTACATCTAATTCCTTCTCCATCTATTCCAAAGTTGATTCCTGAGTAAAATTAGTTCATGGTTGTTTTCTTGATCTTTCCCCACCTTTGCCTCCTTTGGAATCCAAACTTATTTAATCTCCTTTTCTTTAGGTTTTCAAACATAGGATACTTTAATAAATTCCTCCTCTAAGATACCTTTTTTATTTAATTTCATAATTTCTAGTATATCTGGTAGTTACTTTTTCAAATTCACTTCAACACAGACTCTAGCATAGCCTATCCTTTCCAATGAGGCAGTGTTCTCATCCATTCCTAAAGGCTTCCTGTAACATCCCACCCCCGATGGAAAGGGGTAGAATAGTAATTTAGAAAGAGCTAAGAGTGCTTAAAATTGTTTGGCTATGTTCAGGCACACATTACATGTGAATAGTGAAATTTGCACGTGAAAATGACTTTATGTACATGCTTGACATTTCCCGGTATATGTGCCTAACTGTGATTTTGTTATGGAAAAATATGATTTTGTGCTTGAAAATTTAATTGGAATGGACTGTTGTGCGTTTTACATTTTTGGGGAATTTTAGGAATTGTTTCTGGAAAATTTCGGAAAAAAATTTTCGGACCGGAAAAAATCGCCAAGTAGCGGACTGATTGGTTTCCGGTACTGAAAATTTATGTCTAATGGCACTGAAAATTGAGGTAAATGATTTTGGGTTTGTAATTTGTGCCATTGGAATTTGGGGCAGAAATTAGAATTGAATTTGGAAATAAATTAAGGGATCTTACAAGATTGTGACATGTGGCAAGTGACACATGTCACTTGCCTAACATGCCACCATGAAAGTTGTCTTATTGAGTAAAACCCCCTTCTTGCTAGGCATTCACGACACATACATATTAGAAGCAAAATGGAACTTATCTTTATGGTTTTCTCTCCATCATTCTCGTAACTTCCTTCCTCCTTACTCTTTGTACAAGTTTGCCCACCTTTCCTAATAGTCGTTCACCTTGTTTCCTCTTCCTTTAGCTCACCTAAAGAGATTGACATAAACCTTATCCCTTGTGTGAAGATGATGATCGTGTATGGTGTTCGGAGGAAGGAAATGAATTTGTGATCTTTGGAAGAATTGGAGAATTAGAAGCCTGATAGGTAAGAGTTGTGTTTTAGGAATTGTTTCTGGAAAATTTCGGGGAAAAATTTCTGGACCAGAAAAATCGCCAAGTGGCGGACTGATTGGTTTCCGGTACCGAAAATTTCTGTCCAATGGCACTGAAAATTAAGGTAAATGATTTTGGGTTTGTAATTTGAGCCATTGGAATTTGGGGTAGAAATTAGAATTGAATTTGGAAATAAATGAAGGGATCTTACAAGATTGTGACATGTGGCAAGTGACACATGTCACTTGCCTAACATGCCACCTTGAAAGTTGTCTTATTGAGTAAACCCCCCTTCTTGATAACCATTCACGACACATACATATTAGAAGCAAAATAGAACTTGTCTTTATGGTTTTCTCTCCATCATTCTCGTAACTTCCTTCCTCCTTACTCTTTGTACAAGTTTTCCCACCTTTCCTAATAGTCATTCACCTTGTTTCCTCTTCCTTTAGCTCACCTAAAGAGCTTGACATAAACCTTATCCCTTGTGTGAAGATGATGATCGTGTATGGTGTTCAGAGGAAGGAAATGAATTTGTGATCTTTGGAAGAATTGGAGAATTAGAAGCCTGATAGGTAAGAGTTGTGTTTTAGGA
>JANIHZ010000009.1:18053015-18065899 GCA_027478365.1 Erythroxylum rufum | reverse complement strand
ATCAATGTATTAAGTCGTAGCTCTTCATGATCGAAGATGATTCCCACATCCAATCCATTATTGAAGATATTGGTGAAGATAATGAAGGAGACACAAATGGAATCCCTAAGATTTCTTTCCATGTTATTATCGGTGCTTAGCATCCCCAATCTATTCAACTGAAAGGAAGGCTCGGTAATAAGGATTGCATAGTCTTGATAGACGGAGGCAGCATGCAGAACTTTATTGATCAATAGGTTATCACTAAGTTCGTTCTACCCACGCAAACAACTCCAAAATTTTGTATCATTGTGGCTAATAAAAATCATGTGGAATGCTCCCAAATTTGTCGTGTGCATTTGACTATTTAAGGACGCCAGGTAGTCACTGATTTCTTTGTAATGCCAATTTCTGCATGTCCCATTGTTTTAGGAGTCTAATGGTTGGAGACTTTTGGGCCCATTGTAACCGATTACAAATGTCCTTCACACTAGATGGGGTCCATTACACTTTAACGGACTAGATCCAAAAGCATTAAAAGTCCTAAATGACAAGGAAACTAATCAGCTATTTTCTAGCTCAATGGGGCACGATTTCTTCATCTAGTTGGTTTCAACCGAATCAGAGAGCCAAGATCATGATAACTATCCATCCGATTTGAACGACCTCCTTCAAACCTACAAAAGCGTCTTTCAGGTACCAACCACTCTGCCCATCGTTCCCATGATCATTATATACAGCTAGTATAAGGTACTCAACCAGTGAATGTGAGACCATATCGATAACCACACTATCAGAAAGCAGAAATTGAAAGATAAGTAAAAGAGTTGTTAACTTTATGGACTAATTTGACCCAGCCGAAGTCCTTTTTCTTTGTTAATCTTGCTTGAACATAAGACTAGTGGGGAGTGGAGGTTTTGCGTAGACTATTGGGCTCTCAATTCAATCACCATCAAAGACAAGTATCCAATCCTAGTGATCGATGAATTAATGAATGAACTCTACGGTGCCATTTTCTTTACTAAACTTGATCTCAGGTCAGGCTATCATCAGATCAAGGTCCATGACGATGAGATTCCCCCAAGGTAGCATTCTGAACCCATGATGGTCATTACGAATTCCTCGTAATGCCATTCGGCTTAACGAATGCGCCTTCCACTTTCCAAGGACTCATGAATGAGATTTTTCATCCCTACCTACGAAAATTCCTTCTTGTTTTTTTTTATGACATTCTCATATATTCCAAGACTTGGGAAGATCATCTGTGCCATTTAGAAGTGGTATTATCAATCCTCAATCACCATAAGCTTTATGCTAAACAAAGTCATGTGTATTTGGAGTCTAGAAGGTCCAATATTTGGGCCACACAATTTATGTTACTGGGTTGGAGCCGGATCCTTCCAAAGTTCAAGCAATGCAAGCATGGCCTACTCCCACATCTGTTAAAGAGGTACGTGGATTTCTCGATGTTTAGCAAGATATTACCAGAAGTTCATTCAGCATTATGGGACTATTGTTTCTCCCTTTCATCACCTTTTGAGTAAAGAGGGATTCTCATGGATTAAAGAAACTGAATTGGCCTTCCATTATTTAAAGGAGACGTTAATGTGTGCACCCGTGCTCCGTTTACCCGATCTTACCCAGCCATTCGTGATTGAGTGCAACATTTGTGGATATGTAATTGAAGCCATGCTAATTCAAGAACAACATCCTATTGCTTATTATAGTGAATCCTTTAAGGGGTCAACTCTCAAATTGTCCATCTATGAGAAGGAAATGCTTGCTGTCGTTAAATCAGTTCGCAAGTGGAGATCCTATCTTTTGGGAAACACGTTCATAGTATGCACTGACCATCAGAGTTTGAAATACCTCATTAAGCAGCGCATAACCACTCCGACCTAAGCTCGTTTACTCACGAAGTTAATAGGATTCCATTATAGAATTGAATACAAAACTGGTTCCACCAATAATGCTGCTGACTCGCTTTCAAGATGTGCTAAGATCTTGTTCATTGCAGAATCTCGTCCACAACCAGAGTGGTAGAAGTTGCTACAGGAGGAGTACTCATCTGACCCTTATTACAAAAAGTTTGAGGGTGACCATAGAGTCCAAAACAGATCTAGAGTTTGGTTTTTGGATGCTAAGGTATTATTGAATCCCACATCTTCCCTTATACAAGTTATTTTGGAAGAAATGCATAGTACACCAGTTGGAGGCCACTTTGGTTTTCAAAAGACTATTGCTCGACTACGGACTGATTTTCATTAGGAGGGCTTGCGCAAATTGGTCCACAAATTCATTCAGGAGTGCACGGTATGTCAGCAAAATAAATATGATAATATGATGCCTGCAAGTTTGTTGCAACCATTGCCAATTCCAGAGAGAATTTGGGCCAAAGTCACCATGGACTTTATTGAAGGATTACTAACGTTCGGCGGTTGTCAAGTTTTTTTTTGTGGTGGTGGTTTGTTTATCCAAGTATGTGCATTTCATTCCTATGTCTCATCCATTCACTGCTGCCTCTGTTGCTCAAGCTTTTATCATCAATGTGATCAAATTACATGGTGTACCCGAGAGCATTACCACCGACCGTGACAAGGTCTTCATGAGTGGGTTTTGGACAGCCTTATTGTAGCAACAGGGAACTAAACTCCATATGAGCACGAGTTACCATCCTCAAACCGACGGACAAACTGAGGTGGTTAATCGGACTCTTGAGCAATATCTCGCTATTTCACTAGCACTCAACCGCGCCATTGGAAGGATTGGCTTCCTTGTGCCGAGTTCAGCTATAATTCCTCTTAGCATTCATCAATTCGCACCACTCCCTTTAAAGTCGTTTATGGGGTGTCTCCTCCAACACTTTTACACTATGTTCCAGGTACTTCATGTGTGGCTGCTATGGATGAGTTTCTTCAAGATAGGGATGCCATTTTGAAGGACATGAAAATTTCACTAAACCAAGCTCAAGACCGAATGCGTAACATGGCAGACAAACATCGAAGGGATGTGCAATTTGAAGTTGGAGATTTTGTCTATTTGAAGTTGCAGCCTTATAGGCAAACATCTATGGCTTTCCGCGCATCTTTGAAGCTATCACCCCGTTTTTATGGGCCATTCCAAGTTCTTGGTAAGGTGGGATAGGTTGCCTACCGGTTGGAGTTGCCTCTGGGATCACGTATCCATAATGTCTTTCACGTAAGTTAGTTGAAGAAGCACCTTGGTCTATTGCTAGCTTTGGCTACTCCTTTGCCTCCAGCAACTGAAGATGTGCAAGCACTTCCCTAACCTGAAACGATCTTAGATCGTTGTTCAATTGTTAAGGATAAGTACAAGCCACGGGACCAAATTTTGGTTAAATGGACCGGGATGCCGATCGAAGATGCCACGTGGGAGGATGTTCGGAGATTTGCTAAGAGCTATCCAGAGTTTTCCCTTGAGGGGAAGGGTCCGTGAAGGGGGGAGGAAGTTGATAGGTTCTCTTGAACCCATGGCAGTCCATGCTTGGAGTTCTTTAGTGGGCCAAGTGGAACGGGGTTTTAAGGTTGCATGAAGTATGCAACGTGTAGCAAGGAAGTGTTGTTACTATTTGCTTCTGTTTTGTTGTTTATCGTAAGAATCGGTCTTTATGATTTGTTTATGTTTCCTGTTTTCTAGGCCACTACGAGTAGTGGATTTGATACTTGGGATGTAAGCTTATTTGTTTCTAAGATGATTTAGATTGTTATAAATAGGTGCTGAATATTCAATGAAAGGGAACCAATTAAAACAAATCGTTTCCTATTCTGATTCTTTCTCATTTCCCAAAAAAATCTAACCCATTTCAAATCTACGCGCATATCACTCCTTAAGTCGTTGACTAGTATTTGTAAGGGTAGAGAATAGAGAAAGAGAAAGAACCTAATTTGTAAAACAAAGTGGTCCGTTTCTTTGACCCGCTTCTTACGACAAGAACAAAGTCAAAATCAAGACTTCCTACTTGGAACTACAACTAACGGGAAACGCTTGTCATCTTCTAGGGAACACTATTCTTCTATGCCTTGTCTTTCCTCTGTCTCTCAATATATAGTTTATTCTACTACACTTGGGGCCTTTTTATATTCTCATTATCTGTTCCTTTGCTCCTAGCCAAAGAGAGAAAGACCCTTCTTTCGCATCGGTTCTTTTGTTTATACTTAACCTTTTCTGGTCATAAATTACGGGGAACTTCAACCGAGAGAAAAGGATAACAGAGATGAATAAGAAGAAGAACACGAAGAAAGATGATGCCCGGGATGAGCCATTTGCGAGCTGATGATGCTTTCAAGTGTTTCGGTGTTTTTGGCTAGCGCCCGAAACATAGGAGGGGTCGTTTCTTTTTCATCACTTTTGGAGTTGATGAAGAAGAATCAATAATCGTCGAGCAAAGACGTACGGCGTACATGGGAAAGCCAGGCATATCTTTTTGTTGTTCCTCATCTTCTTGTTAGTTACTCTTTCTCGATCAGTTATTTATCTCTTGTTTTCATATTTCTTTTTTGAAAGGATATTTTATACCTAATTTAGTTAAAATGGTATAGAGAGAAACACGTATAAGTTATGCTGAAAAATGTTGTTAATCATAGAATTTCGAGACAGATCTTGACTGTAGTAATGAAAATATGTCTACTGGCTTTTCAGATTCTTCTCCTTTCATGCATGTTCTTATTTCGTTAATTGTCTGCTCTCTTTAACTCCTTTTGTTTTGAGAAGATGTGAAAATAGAGCACTTAAAACTCTAATCAATAATGTCCTTACACCTGCAAATTATGCAATATTATCTAAAGCTCAAATTATACCAAGTCAAAGAAGCGATGGCATATAATTGTTTGGTGTAGAATTATGGCTAATGACCAATTTTAAACTATATGTTTGGTGCTCTTCATCATCAGCTATATCGTTTTAGTGGCTTTTGAACTTCCACCCATTAGTTAATAAGTATTCAATTACTGTACAATTTAATCAAAGTTAACAGTTTAATACTAAAACAAAATAGACAAGGGAAATTGTAAGTTATTTTGTACAGCTGTTTATACGATGTCCTGTTTTTAATGAACAATGGGCGATGTGCTAATATTTTTACCTAACCTCGTCTTTGACTTCTACAAACTGCGAGGACATCTATTCTATCAAACATTAAACAATGAAAAGCAACTACAGCCTGAACGACCATTTTTTGACCGTTAGACAAAAATGTGTATATAATACTTATGATTTTATGTGGATTTAATGAGGGCATAAATACGTGTAATATTATTTATAATTAAAATTAGGAATGAAAAATAAAGTAGTTAAACAAAGAATGGATCAACGGAAGTGGTCAGGGAAAAGGGCTATTACAATCAACGGATTGTTATCGCCGACATCGTAAATTAATTAAAACACGTAGGATTGATTGTCAGATATTTTAGGCAGTATTATATATATATATATGTATACACTGCCGTGATTGGTTGTTGCGTTACGTATATGTTAATGTAGCCAATGTTTGGTTTGACCACGATGAGTGTGATTGTGTAGGGCAATTTAACTTTGAAACGTCGCCGACATCGAAACTTCGGAATATTATAATTTTGCGTCGGTTGGTTAAGTTTAAAAAGAAAGTTATGTTCGTGTCTACGGGGGGGACCCCTTTTCCACGTGAATCCTCCCATCCTCGAAGCGCTTAATTAAGTACCCCAATGTCAACAGTCGACCTTGTTTTTCTCTCCTTGACACGGGTGCTCGAAGGGGAGTGTGTGCTCGAGGAACATGATTTTCCCTTTTTCTAACTGGTGGGACATTTAGAAAAAGCAAGGCTCGTCCTCCACATGTCTCACACTAACCAAGGAAAACCTAAAATTTCTATTCTTCTACTAAATCTCAATTTCAACTTTAAATTTTCTTATGTTTCATCTTATCCAAGCTCTAATTTTATACTCAGTTTTTAAAATCAATTTCTAATATGAGTTACAATTAGCTTTTTTCAATGTTAAGGAATTTTCTTAATTTAGAATAAGGATGCTTACAAAAGCTTTGGTATAATGTGATAAGGACTTTAGGAGAATCACATCCCAAAAGCTCCAAAGTTCTTATAAATTCCATAGCAATTTTGTATTTAACCAATATGGGATTCAAGTCTCATACTTTGCAATTAGATCAGACCGTAACATTCGTCAGCTCATAATGACCAATGTCCTCATTGGTCACGGCGATGTTGGTCACGGCTGACACTTTCATGTTTATAAATCCATGTTTATAATGACACTTTTTATTTTTTTACAATAAATCCATGTTTATAATATTACTGCTCATTCTGTGAGCACTCATATTCGTTAACGTAATAGCTACCTTTAATTTCAATGTAGAACATTAATTTCAATGTGAGCACTCATATTTTGATGTTGTTTTATGCTTTATATTCCATTTTAAATATGATATGAAAAAATGGTATTATATTATCTTTCATTCCCATTAATGCAACAAATCAAACAACATTATTGGTATTAATACAGAAACCCAAGTTACAAACCAAACATCATCTTTTTATTTTTCATACCCATTCCTATTTCCTTCTACTATTATACCCATATTCATACCCAACCCCGTGCTCAAACCAAACGCCCCCTTAGTATTTTGTTTATCTACAATCATCAATAATCAATAAATGCTCCACTAGTTTTAAGGCTTGGGTAGAACATTTGGTTAGGTTTAAAGTATGTAATGTGGTTAGCATAAAACGAAAAGGCAAATAAAGCTCAAGGGGGCTTATCAAAAGGAAAATCATATTAATGGGTTGGCTATTTGGCTAATGTAAAATAAAGATTGCCTATATCATTTTCATGTGTAATGCATGCTATAAAAATGTGATCTTGAATAAAAAATCAAAGCAAAGTTAGGATGTACATGTCATGAAGGTCAAATATAAACAAAAGACAATGAGATTGATATAGATGTGTCAGTCTATAAAGGCTCAAAATCTCACTAGCTTATGTCTACCACTAGTCACTACTCTTCTAAAGATAATGCATATTGACTAATCAGAAGAGTAAAAGTACATGCTCAAGTTGCCATAGATTTTTCTAGTTAGTTCACTCTTTAATTATGACTATATAACCTTATAAGCAATAGAAAAAGAGAATTTGTTTGTTTGTTTATTTGATTCTCTCTCTTTTGTTTGAAAGCAGGAAAGCACATAAGAAACAACCAAACTTAAAAACACACATGCATATCCTAATAAATGTGAAAATGTAAAGGAAAAGAATTAAACTTCCATTGGGTTGTCTCTTAAGAAGCGTCTTTGTTTATTGTTGCTATCTTGACTCTTTGTTTTCCTCATCACGTGGCAAAATTATGATTTTCAAGTGTCATAATTTGCGCTTTCTCCACTTGAGGTTCTTCCTGATAAGGCCTATGTTGATGATCACTCATATTCAATGTTTTCCCTATCTTTACATTCTTAATCTCTACTGAGTCCCAACACTCTTGGAATATCTCTACATCCTTGCAATCCAACTTATCATTGAGATCTTTAGATTTGCTAATTGTAATTTGTGACATTGCTATTAATCTAAGATTAATTGACCAAAATATCTCCTTTAATGAAAAAAGATAGAGTTTTAAGATCCTTTCAATTTGCATATAAGGATCCTCCTTTTTTTAGATGTAAAGAATCATATAAGTGCATCCATACTTTGTAGTCAAACTTTGATATCATTTTTGCAACTGCTAAATGGACTTCCACTAGCATACAAATAACATCCAATCCTTAATTTCTCACACCTTTCGACTATAAAATTTACATTGTCACTGATAAGGCCAAAAATAAAGGATCTTAGAATCGCCAGCTTATATAGCCATAAAAAAAGCAAATTAGGATGATCTTATGCGATATGACATCTTCTTTCAACTAAGAGATATCATGCCTTAAATACAATTTGCATTTGATCTAAAAGCATAACCAATAACACACAAAATTGCAACTACTCTTCCTAATCTTTCAAAACTAAAACATAATAAAAGAAAGAAGACAAACTATCATCAACAACATGGTAGTGGAAATGTAACCAAAGATCGTGTGAAAGAAAAATAAAGGGGACCTTAAAGGGCAACCAAGTTACAGGAGGCAATTGAGAGTGTTGATAATTTTTATATAAAAAACATTAAATATTAACTTGTAGTACCAAAGGTGAAGACTAACTAGACATATAACAACTTGAATAAAAATTTGTTTAAGGTATTAAAATATTAATTGTAAAATAAATTACTAAAATTAAAATAACAAATAAAATGAAACAACTAAATAATTGAGCTGCCAATGAGTTAATATGATCAAAGCTGGAAGCTTGGGAATTATTCTATCTCTTCCCTTTATCTTGTTGATTCAATATATGCTTTATCCTAGATATCCTAAGGTTTTGATTACCCTAGATCTAATCAAGTAATCCCAAATGAAATCAATAAGAATAAAATTGTAATCTCTCAATTTACAAAACTACTTCTAAATATTTAATTGGATTTGAAGCAATCATAAAGATAATTAAGATTTTTTTATTAATTTGATAATTTCAGGTCTATTAACGTACCAACTCTCATTGCATACCTTTAAATAACTTGATTCACTCTCTCAATTTATTACCAAGTATAAGCATAACAATTATCACAAAGCATTGATTGATGTATTGAATTCAACAAGAATAAAGTTTAACAAAACATATCAAGAACAATTGCTAATATGAATTTAGAACTCATAATCATGTTTAATATCCTAATATTCCAAATAAACATCTAAGACAATGAAATATATAAAGAAAAAAGAAAGAAAAACAAGTTGTCTTAATCTGGAAATCTGGAATTTCTGAAGATTCTTTTAATGTCTCCTCATTGATCTTCTTTAAATATTTTCTTGTCTTTAAATAATTTTTGAAGCTACTAGAATTTTGTCATTTAATTTGTTCCAAAAATAGCCAAAAGTTCAAAATTCCCAGGAGCTAGAAAGACACGCAATTGTGGCTTGCATGATTTCACAGCCATGCTATTGCTGGTGTTTTTATGTGTTTTAATTGTCTGATTAGTTTAGAGCAAGAATTTAATTTTAATTTTATGTTTCAAGAAATATTTGATATATTTGTGACTGAATAGAATCAGGAAATCAAAGAAAAAAGGAATGGTTTGCCCTACATTTAAATTGGCGTTGTATTGTTAATCTTCCGATTCTTAGATTGCAATTGTTATACACAACCAAAATCACGGTTGTTTTGGGTAATATAATTCTGATTTCTACAAGACTGGTTAATAAAGTTGTATTAATGGATTCAAAAGTAAAAGTTCATAAAGGACAATGCGAGCCAGTTAAATGGTTGTACGTATTTGTGAAATGATTCAGCCAATTTGTAAACAACAATAATCGGTGTGGCCTTGGGGCTCAAGATGGGAACAATATGCGAGGAAGCCACGGCATGGATCCCTCAGCCAGTACTCTATGTACAAAGAAAACTATAGGCATGTACAATAACGGTATAAAGACAACTGTACACGTACGAACTGCCATCCAAGGTAGAGTTCACAACTTGAACAGCAATAGGTGGCTAGCATGTCAACTAGCGGTTCTGAAAATCAATTGGAGCCAGCACCAAAGGTTGAACTTAAAGGAACTGAGGAAGGCATTTGCTGAGGAGACCAAGCCCCTTCTCTTGGAATTGCTTCGAGATTGGAACCATCCCCGATTGGCGAATATGGCTTTGTAACTTTATTTTTCAGCATTTCCTGAATAAAGATCAGAAGTTATTTACCCTAGACGATGAACTAGTCATAAGATAATGTACACCACATTCAACAACTTAAAACAAATGCTCAAAATTCACCAAAAATGTGGTAAACCAGATTTAGTGTCAAGAGCATAATAAGTTCACTCCTTTGTCACAAGGAGAATAAACGTGTTTAGAAAGTACCCTGGTTAAGTTTCGCCCGTAAATGTTCATTGCTCTATCAATTGAAGAATAGACCTCAAGGGCCTCATCTGTTTCACGGCTGCATTTTAGTACACGAGTTTGTTCCTTTGCATCTGTTCTACTCCGTAAGTACAGAATAACTTGCGATGGTGGGGATTTTGGTCCGTCCTTCTGTCTTTGAGTCAATTCCATTGTCATCAAATCATCCCAAAGCACATCCCAGAGAATTGAACACGGATCCCTAACTGGACTGAATTTTCGTTGACCAATAACATAGGATGGTTGCTGAAACAGACAGAAGGAACCGCTCAATTTAGTTCCTTAGCTGAGACACAGACATGTTACAACAATAAGTCCTTACTCAACGTAACTTACTTGCAACAGCATCACCCTTCGATGTGTTACAACAACAATTTTTCCTTTAGGAAGCATAAAATGATCTTCATAAGCATCAGACAGGGCAAACTTTCCACGAACTTTAAATAAGTCAACCGAGCCCAAAAATGACCCTGATTCTGCAAGTTGTAATATAACCTACATGATGACCAACTGCGATGAGATTCAAAAGCATGAAGACATTCACATGAAAAGTAATCAAACGAAAAAGAAAATATACTATAGGAATTATCAAAAGTGGAAGATATTACGTTGCAGGAAAACAAAAAAGTAATGACAGAAAACACAAGAAGCATTTTATATCAAATTTACTAAAATTAATCTATCCAAGGCATGCATTTCTTTTATGAGGCCTGTAGGAATTGAGAAAAAAGAAGATAATCATGGTCTTATGATTTGTAATTTTATCAGCTTTCTTCTCATCATTTCGTCACAAACTATTAAATAAACATGTTATGGTCATAGGATAACAGAAAACACAAGAAGTATTTTATATCAAATTTACTAAAATTAATCTATCCAAGGCATGCATTTCTTTTATGAGGCCTGTAGGGATTGAGAAAAAAGAAGATAATCATGGTCTTATGATGTTGTAATTTTATCAGCTTTCTTCTCATCATTTCGACACAAACTATTAAATAAACATGTTATGGTCATAGGATATACATCTACCCCAAAAAGTTAAACATGAATTATTATCCATACCTGTCCATTGGCTTTGTAAGAATTATAAGGGCGAAGCAAATTATCACCACCAATTGCACGAGGCAGTCTTCTGCGGAGAAGTTGTTCTTCTGATGTTATGGCTGATGCTATTTTCATTTTCATTGCATTGGCTCCTTCAGTAGTTTTCGACAGAAGATCCAAAACCCCACTAACTGGTTGAGCAGCTGCACCAATTATTCCTTTCCCAACACCTTGAACAAAGCCCTCAACCCCTGAAGATTTGGCTCCTTCAAGAGGCTTAGTTAAAATGCCGGTAACACCTCTAAATAGGCCTTTTGCTAAGGCTCCACCTCCCTCCCTGATAACATCGCCCAAGTCCTCTACACCTTTGCTCTCCTGAAAATAAAAAGAGATTGAGCACACAATTTAGAGAGGAGAAAAGCAAGCATAAAGTTAGAATACTATGAAGATGTTTCAACTGGAAAATAGAAACAAAGACAGAAAACAGGGGTCAAGATCAGCTGTGTAGGATGAACAAGTCCAGTGGGAATAGTAGACAAGAGAAGGAGAAATTGCATGTATTGGAAATGACACTGGCTGTAATTTCAGCATTGTTAGAAACACAAAGACAAGGAAAAGACACCAGTGACACCTTGAAGCACAAAGCTAGAATACCATGAAGATGTTTGATGTGGATGATTTTGTTGGAAGAAGTTATCATCGTAGGAGTTTAAAGTTTATTAGTATTTTTACCTAATTAGTAGTTTTAAGTTTATTAGTATTAATACGTAATTAGTAGTTTAAGTTTGTTAGTATTACTACCTAGTTAGGAGTTTAAGTTTGTTAGTATTACTAGGAGTTTAGTCATTAGCAGTTTTAAGTTTGTTAGTACTACTACCTGGTTAGGAGTTTAAGTTTGTTAGTATTACTACCTAATTAGAGTCCTAATTTAGGTAGGAATTTGTCTTTCTTTGCCTATATATATAGGCAGGTAATATTCATCTTAATTTAGTTCACAATAGCAGTAGCTTTAGAATAGCTTTGTTCTCTTTTCGCTACCAAGATAGGTTCTTCAAAGAAAGGAAGAAATACCAAATAGGGGAAAAAGGTGGACTTCACTGTTAATCGTCCAGTGACGAGGTCCTTTTCTCAGGCCCATAATAATGTTTCAACTGGAAAATAAAAACAAAGGCAGAAAACAAGGGTCAAGATCAGCTGTGTAGGACGAACAAGTCCAGCGAGTATAGCAGACATAAGGAGGAGAAATTGCATGTGTTGGAAATGACACTGGCTGTAATTTCAGCATTGCTAGAAACACAAAGAGAAGGAAAATGAGACACCAGTGACAATTTCAAGCAGTACGGTGAGACAAGGAAGGTAAGACATCATCAATAGATTCCAGAAATGGTAGTGAGATAGAGAGGAGGAGGAAAATGACACTGGTGGTATTTCCAACAGCAGTGATGAGAAGAGTGTGTGTAAAGTGGGTCACATTTTCCTTGATTAGCCCAGGTTTCCAAAAGGGTATTTTTCTTATTCTCTATCCCTACTTTGTCACTTCGCTTTAGTTGATGTAAACCAACTTTGAGCATACTGCCATTTACTCCACTTCTCCTGTGCCTCTCCTTCACTGTTTGAATGTCATCTTTTCATCGACTCCCCTTTGCTACCTTCTAAAGTAACTATGTGTGCTACTCCTCCAACTTCTCCTTCCTCTCCTTTACCCCTACTCAGCCGGTATAATACATAGCATAATTAGATGAAGACATTTACCTCTCTCAACGGAAACATGCTCTAAAATTGCGAGAGAAAATTGAATTGTGTTACAGATTATAGATATCCACTGATAGGAAACAAATTATAGGCTTGATCATAGGAATTACATTCCCTAGTTAG
>JANIHZ010000009.1:18008768-18019062 GCA_027478365.1 Erythroxylum rufum | reverse complement strand
GTTAACTATCCAAACAACTAGTTCTAGTTATTTGGACAATGGTTGACCCAAGCCCAATTCTTGTTAGTGGACTCTACACTCTGCCCATATTTAAAAAAAAATTCAATACCTTTGTTGCATTGGATCTGGGGATGAGCCCTCCAATCTCCGACCGAGGGCTTCAAGTTTGGAATAGGTGTCGTTTCATAGTGAGAGGATGGAAGAGTTAGGAAATCTTTCAGAGGACAAGTTTTAGGGAGTTGGGTCTCTCTCACTGTCCATTCTCTTGGCCTAAGAAGGCCTTCCTAGGAGGAGAATTCCAAGGATGCAGAGGATAGTGGTTCGAGGGATGGAATCGACAGAGGAGGTGGCCAAAAGGGGGAAAATTGGTAAAGGTAAAAAGGTAAAGGTTAGAAAGAGAAGGCTATATCATAAATTAGTCATTGTAACAATTAATTTGTGAATCTAACAAATATTTAAACATGTTTTGACTATATATAATCAAGTTTCTAGTTGTTTAACAAATTTAAGACAATTTAATGATAAAAAACTTATTACTGAGAGTTTAATATTCAAAGCATTTCTATTCTTTGTAATTTGAGTTTAAGTCCTAAAGTAATAAAGTGCTAAAGTGCTAAGATATTTGAGTTATATTTATTATGGAGGACTGGCTATTCAAGCCTTCTTAGGACTATCAAAAATGTGGTTTCTCCTTATCATTTCCAAAATGAAAAAGTAAAAGATTTCCCTTCATTAGGAACAAGAATAATTTTGTTGAAACATTTTTTTCGTCTATTTAAAAAGAATAAGTTAATAAAATATCAAAGAAAACTGCTTAGATAGTAGAAGTAAGCAAAATATATTTATTAATCACTATAAAAATAAAAACAATTTGTAATTTATCTTTTTATTACTTTATTATAAATAGAGATGCCCTTCATTTAAGTTACAAAATTCAATCATCCTCTTCACCAAATAAGTTTTAATTTATGAAAATTTTTAAATTTTACAAACACTCAATTTATGCTCTACTACTTGTTATATAAATATTGTTATGTCTACATAAGAGTTTTTAATTGTTTAGATAATATAATAGTTTAAATGTCATCTCGGAAAAGACAAAATGAGGGTTCCTAATCCTCATTGTCAGTCAGTCTAGCTGTTCTCCAAGTGTCACTACCAAGTCTTTTGGCGGTTATATCAGCCATTAAAATTTTGAAATCTCCCTATTAAAATTTGCACAATTAATCTAATTCATTTACAGGTCATAAAAGATTTTCCATATTATATTTTTCATCTTCGAGATCCTCAGCATCTCCGTATTGCTATTAAATTAAAACCACAATGACATATACTACTTTCATCTCTTTATGTCGCAACTATTATCTATTTTGCGTTCTCGTGTGTGCATGTGTCAACATTACTATCTTATTGATTTTTATTTACAAGGAGATGTTTATCTCGCTATATATAAAGGATAATTCTGATTTGTTTTTCTTTTCAGTGTATACTTGCAGTGCCTAATTTGAGCCAGAAATAACCAGGAAATAGGATATTTGATAGATTTTGTCAGTATCAGTACAATAGTGGTAGTGTAGAGGAATTCTCATAAACAGAAGGATTGAGACAGAAAAGAAATCTGGTACGCTAGTATTCAGATGAGAGGAGAGGAATGGCCATAGCTAAGTCTGAGAATATTCATGTCCTTTACAGTATGGCCCTATGATTATTTATAAAACAGTGCTAACAGAAAATGCAACCGAATTGCAACTAGCCCCACACGTAATCCTTTAGGACCACTGGCTCCCTTCTTTCATACAACAGCCTTCCCATAGAATTTGATGCAATTACTGACTCACTTGCATTTGTCACGTAGGATGATTCTTGGATCGTGACATTGCTCCCATCTGCAAAACGAACCTTATCCTTAAGGTTCCATGATTAATAAGTTGCCCGAAAATCAGTAGTTGGCACCCAAGTTGCCTCTACAGTTCCCATTCCTTCCCATTGCACAAGTACTTGAGGTTCCATAACTCTAGCTTTCAAAATCTCTCGTGTAGCCAAGATGTGAGACAGAGTTCGAGCAGGGACTAATTCAGGTTCAATAATCAGTAATGGAATGCTTTAGCTTGCTGGATTTCCAACACATTTCTTCAACACCGAAACGTGGAACACAGGATGAATGTGGGATGACTTAGGTAGATCCAACTTGTATACAACCGACCCAATTCGCTTCAAAACACTAAAAGGGCCAAAGTATCTCTGACTGTGTTTCTGATTCTGATGAAGAAGGAGTGCCATCCGGTGATAAGGCTAAAGTTTAACAAATAACCAATCCCTAACCTCATATGAAATGTCTCTTCTATTTTTTTCAGCTTGGTTCTTCATTCTTGTTTGTGCCTTGAGCAAATTAGCCTTAAGTTATTGAAGAATCAAATCATGTTGAGGTAAGTCATGGTCCACAGCTGAGAGCTTGGCTGTTCCGGGAACATAGCGGATCAAAGTTGGAGGATCACGACCATATAATGCTCGGAAAGGTGTCATCCCCGCTGAGCTTTGATGGGCAGTATTATGCCAATACTCAGCCCACGATAGTAGCTTAACCCAAGTGTGTGGAGTCTCGGCTACAAAGCACCTCAAGTACATCTCTAAAACTTTGTTAATGGCCTCAGTTTGCCCATCTGTTTTGATGAAAGGCTGAACTTAGAGCTCTGGAAGTCCCCTACAGCTTGGTCAATTCATCCCAAAAAATACTCAAAAACAACGGATCACGATCACTAATGATTTTGGTAGGAATTCCATGCAACTTAACTATCCCATTCAAAAACACATCACCTAACTTAACACTGGTGAAATTACTAGGCAATGTAAAGAAATGAGCAAATTTGGATAAATGACCAACCACAATAAATGTGACTGTTTTACCATAAGAAGGTGGCAATCCCGTAATAAAATCCATATTATTTTCTTCAAACACTTGAGTTGGCGATGGTATTGGTTGTAGAAAACCCGCAGGTGACAACTGAGATGATTTCATGGTTTGGCAAACCATACATTCTTGTATAAACTGCTGCATTTCCCTGCGCAAAAAAGATTAATAGAAATTTGCAGCTACTCGATGAAGGGCTCGAGTAATTCCCGCGTGGCCTCCTACCACTAAACAATGAAAATCAATGAGTATTGAGTGGCGTAAATCTGGAAAATTTGGTACCACCAATCGATTTTGATAAAAGAGCAAGCCTTCATGAACACAATAGTCATGGTATTGAGGATCCTTAGCAGCCACCTTGGCATGTAGTTCTATCAGTTCAGATTTGAAGCATTTAAAGACTGAAATTCTTCCAACCGACTGAATTTTTGAATTGTTCAGGCATGGAAACAACCTGTAAGAGCTCGTGATAAGGCGTCAACCACATAATTCAACTTCCCTAGACAGTACATTATTTTGAAATCATACCCAACGATTTTGTACAGCCAATGCTGCTGCTCCAGTGTCTGAATGGTCTTCGTAGTGAGATTTTTGAGTGCCCTTTGATCCGTAACAATTGAGAATCTCCTGCCTAATAAGTACTATCGCCATTTTCCCACAACTTGTGTGATTGCAAACATTTCCCTATGATACACAGGAGCTCCTTAAATTTTTGGAAATAATTTTTGGTTGTAAAAAGTGATCGGTCGGCCCCTCTAAACTAGTACAACCCCTATACCTGTGCCAGATGCATTTGTTTCTATCATAAATGGAGCAGAAAAATATGGTAATGCTAATAGCGATGCATTACTCAATGCTTCCTTTAATCGTTCAAAAGTTGCCTGTGCTTCTTGTGGCCAAGCAAATCTGTCTTTCTTCAATAAATCAGAGAGAGGGGCTGCAATTTTGGTAAAATTGCGAATAAATCGCCTGTAATAGGCCAATCTCGGATAGTAGAGATTTTAGAGGGATCAACGTTCAATCCTTCCTCTGTCACTAAGTGTCCCAAGTACTCAATTTAAATTCCCCCGAAAATACATTTACTCTTCTTAGCAACCATGTGATTATAACATAATATTTTGAATACAATTCGGAGGTATTGGAAATGTTCATCCTGTGATTTACTATAAACAAGAATAGCATCAAAAAATATGAGTACGAATTGACAAAGATAAGGTTTAAAGATACCATTCATTGTGGCTTGGAATGTAGAGGGGGCATTTGTGAGCCCGAAAGGCATGACAAGGAATTCGTAATGCCCTTCGTCGGTGCGAAACGCCATTTTTGTAATGTCCTTAGGCCAAACTTGGATTTGGTGGAAACCGGCAAGCAAATCCAACTTAGAAAACAGCTTGGCACCAAATAGTTCATCGAACAGCTCATCGGCTGTCGGAATCGAAAATCCATCTCTGATAGTGATGGCATTGAGCGCTCGATAATCAACGCAAAACTGCCAAGTACCATCTTTCTTTTTAACAAGCAACACCGGGGACGAAAAGGAGCTTGTACTTGGCCTGATGATACCCTCCCTTAACATCTCAGTGACCTGTCTCTCAATCTCGTGCTTCTGAAAATAAGGGTATCGGTAACGTTTTACATTGACAGCAGTGGCAACCGACGATAAATGAATGGCATGATCGCTGTCACAGGCAAGTGGTAAACTAGAGGCTTTAGTGAAAACTGACCGAAATTGCTACAACAGGAACTAAATCTTAGATGAGATTGGTGATTTCAATTCGTTAGACTGAAATTGAATTTGTAGCCCAAAGAACTCAGCCACGACCCCAACGTCTTGGCTTCTCCTCAAAGAATTCAATTGAATAGGTTGTGGGCTTGCACAGCTGATACCCTTCCAAGAAATGGTAGTAGACCCTGAATAAATTGAAATGTCCAATTGACATAATTTGTAAGCACTGATTCCAGCATTGCCAACCAAGCTACTCCAAGCACAACATCCGAGCCATGTATGGCAACACATAAAAATCAGCCGTAATAGTGGTACCTTGGATTTGTAAGTGGACATTTCGAGCCTTTCCCTCACTGTGAATATTCTCACCATTTCCCACAAGCACCATAAATGAGACAGACGGGTCAATTTCCAAACCCAAGTATCGAGCAACTCGACTTTGGATAAAGTTATGGGTGCTACTGCCATTGAGAAGCACCTACATCGTTTGATCTTGAAGCACCCCCATGAAACGCAATGTAGCAGGGGAGAGATAGCCTGACATCGCATTATAAGAAATCATGGTTTGAGATGGGGCAGCAGGAGTAGGTTCAGTGGGGTTTGGGGTATCATTGGCTGGTGGTGGAGTATCACACGGTTAAGGCGGTGTTTCTTCTTGATCACTGGAATAAGCATCATCAAGAAGAAAGAGCTAAGGTCGGCTACACTTGTGCCCTCGCATATATCTTTCATCACATTAGAAACATAAGGCTTGTTCTCTTCTGCATTGGGCCTCGGCCTGTGTCAAGCGACAAGTTTGTGCTGGTGGGGGCTTAGTGGGTTCTTGGGTAGGTTTGAGTGGACTCAAGTGAGGTGTGGGTAAAAGGCCAGATCCGACCAGCTTACGGTCCCCTGAAGGTATACCTTTGGGAAGAATTTTTTTATTTTTAGTGAGTTTGGCTTCTTGAAGACGAGCCAGACTCATAGTATGGTTCAATGAAGAGGGATGAAAGGAAAGTACCGCATTTTTAATGTCAGCTCAAAGCCCCGAAATGAAGCAATCCACGAAAAAGGATGAAGGTAGGTAGGTTGTTTGGTTTGAAAGAGTTTCAATCCATGACTGATAATCTTCTATTATAGATGTTTGCTGCCATTTAGCAAGCAAGCCTTGGGGTTCTTCAAGATTTGGTAGTTTGTATCGCTCGATTAACGCTTTGGTAAAGTGAGCCCAGCATGATAATTGCTTGTTGCACTTCATCCATTGATACCAACGCCTTGTTTTGCCTTCAAAATGAAATGCAGCCATAGTGAGTAGCATGGTATCTTCAGTGTTGTAAAACGCAAAAAATTCCTCAGCATTAAAATCCTAGGAATCTGGATCTAAACCATCAAACTTAGAGAGTTCAACTCAAGCAGCCATGGGTTGAAAGGGAAAATCAGTTTCAGAAACAAAACCATCAGAATGGGTGCGGCGGTCATCGGAATGAGAGGGGGAGTCTTTGACCAGAGCTTTGTTCTTCAATAGTTGACCCAGTTGAATGAGCTATTTACTGATATCACCCATCTGGTCTTTCATCTCAAGCACGGTAGTTTGCTGAGAAGAAACAGTGAGACTGAAAGGGAGGTTATGGAAGAGGATTGGGCGGCGAAGTCACCTTGGAGTTTGGAAACCGCCGAATCAAGCTTAGCGAGACGAGATTGTCAGCCATGGGAGAGAGGTCGTCAATGAAAGGACCAAATGTAGAGAACAACCAAATAATAGCCTAGAAATAACCAGGAAATAGGATATTTGATAGATTTTGTCAGCAACGTTACAATAGTGCTAGTACAGAGGAATTGCCATAAACAAAGGGATTAAGACAGAAAAGAAATCTGGTATGCTAGTACTCAGGTGAGAGGAGAGGAATGGCCATAGCTAAGTCTGAGAATATTCATGCCCTTTACAGTACAGCCCTATGATTATTTATAAAACAGTGCTAATAGAAATTGCAACCGAATTGCAGCTAGCCCCACACGTAATCCTTCTGGACCACTGGCTCCCTTCCTTCACGCAACGGCCTTCCCATGGAATTTGATGCAATTGCTGACTCACTCGCATTTGCCATGTCGCATGATTCTTGGATAGTGACAGCATAAACATGCTTGATGAGTTGGTTCACTTGGAATTCCCAACGAAGATATACCACTGCTTATGAGAATTAGCAAAAGATTCGGCAGACCTTTATGAGAAGGTTGGATAATGAATATGGACTAATGGCAACGATTGTTAATTAGATACCAGTTAATAAGTTAATTCCGAATTAATCATTAAATTGATGCCCATATGCCATGGAAAACAAGATCATATTATTTAAAAAGAGAGAAACTTCATTATCGATATTATCATATCACCTCCAAAATTTTCGGGTTTACAGATGAACTTGGAAAAAAAGAAGAAAGAAACTTGTTTATACTGATGATCTAGCATCAGTACGAGGCGTAGGATGCATAATGCATACTTGTGATTCTAAAATCTAACATCCTGGTGGGTTTAGAGTGCCAGTAATGGTGGGTTTGACATTGGTGCATTCAGATTTTGCAGGACCTTCGGCTCCAGCATAAGTAATGTCAATGTCAGAAATCTGCACTCCTTCGCAGGGAATGCTACTACTGCATAAAAGCTTAACTGCGGTTGGAGTAAATGATGTTCCTTTCACATTCTTGATAATAACATTGCTGATCTTGACTTTAGATGGTTCCTGAAGATGTTAAAAAGTGAATAGAAAGCAGAACTGTGATGACAGAAAAGTGTTTTTAGTGGGGAAAGGAATTACGTACCTTATCATTGCATTGGTTCCAAGGACAATACATTTGGTCTATAACCACAGGGTTGCTGACATTGTTCACTATGATATCCTCATAATGAACATCGGCAACAGTGCCACCACTTAATGCAGGCCAAGATTTAATTCTGACACCATTGTCAGTGTTTGTGAAGGTACAATTCTTCACAAAAACTCCAGTAACAGGTTCTTCGCCCGGGTACTTTCCAAGACTTCCAATGCTGATGCCGTGGCCAGGTCCGCAGGTAACTCCTGTAATGTTTATATTTTGGCAGCCATCGCCCAAGGAGATACAATCGTCACCAGTGCCGATATGTGTATCGATAATATTAATACCATTTGATTTTCCGATATGGATGCCGTCGGTGTTGAGGCTTTCCGCTGGAGCAGTGATGTTAAATTCTTTGAAGGTGAAGTTACTGCAACCGATCACATTAATGTGGAAATTTTTGCTGTTGAGCGAAGTCACCTTTGTGATCATTGTATTCTTGAAGAAATTAAACCTCAAATTCTGACGAGGAAAAGGGTTGTGTTTGTTAGTCTCATACCAAAATTAAAATTTTGAGGTAATGGTTAGAATAAAGCTTACAACGGCAAGAGCCTTGCACTTGGGATCTTTGTGACAATTATTCTGTCCCCAAGCAGTTTCTCCTTGGCCATCAAATATTCCACCTCCGGACATGGAAAACGAGTCGACGTAATTCATGGTAATCCAACCATCCCCAAGTGAGGATGGGTCTGCTGGGGCTTTGAAGGTGCCTTGAAGTTGAAAATCAAGATGTGCCTTGCAAGGGCCTTTCAGTTCTGTTTTACCTAATAAAAAGGTGCCTGGTGGTACCAGAATTGAGCTTGGAGTTGTTGATGCACAGGCTTCATTCCAGGCACTTGTTAAAGCCTAATCAGAAATAATAATCATAATCAGATCATTAAATAATTACTCTATCCTCGTTTCAGCTAATGCCATTTTTACCTGAACGCTATCTGTCTTCTCATCAGCTACCGCTCCATATTTTGTGATATCAAACGTAGCAGGTTGGCTGTTAGCTGTACATGCCAACACCATCAATAATAGGGTTACCGCTGAGACTGAGATTGCCATCTCTTTTGTTCTTTCTTTCCTGTGATTTGTGTTGCATTACAATGGACTTTAACCTCTCCTTTTATAGGAGCATAACATGTAGAATTGGTAAAACTCTCTGGTACGATATTACCTTGTCTCTCCTAAATTTGTATCATAAACAAGCATTCAAGGGACTAGATTGCGGTTACGATACAATATCGCTAGCCATTAGTCCTTTTTTCTTGCCGAGTTCCTACAACTCAGGAATTTGATGACCAAAGCAATTTTCATCGACACATAGTACAAGCTTAGGTAATAGGCACAACTTTTAACCGGGTGTGACGTAATTTTTTGGCAATTTGATTTTGTCTAAATTGAATTTAACTTTTATTAAACCATATATCATCGTGTGAGCTGGATGGTTGAGTTACATGTGGAATATGGTATAATATGGTTTTATTAAACCATATTCCGTCAGTAAATTTTAGAGTAAACGTCATCGTTTCTTTCGGCTTCAACATTTTTAATATAACAAAAACGACGTTGTTTAGTTTAACAACAAACGACGTCGTTTTCCTACGCATTTAGCCTACCAAAAGACCCCCTCCCTCTCTCCTATGTTTTCGTTTTCATTTTCTGTCGTCGATTCCTTCCATTTCTCTGTCGGCGACTCATCTTCTGCTCGTCGGCATGTGTGTTTGTTTGTCTTCTCCGACCACTGTCATTGTGTCCTTCGGCAGAGGCAAGTCATTCAACCTTTGTTCTCTGTGATTTTTTGTATAACCCGTGTTAGAATATATGTTCGAACTTGGGAGTTTTTTAGGTGTTTTTGCGTTTGTTTTGGATTGTCTATGGTGTATTTGTGTTTGCAATGTTTTGGAAATGTTGAGGAAGGAAAAAGACGTGATTTGCTTAGATTAATTGGGATGAATCTGTTATGTGTTTAAAGTCTTCGACGAAAGTTCTGGGTGGGTTCTTTAATGATTTTCTCCTTGTTTTAAATGTCTATGGCTATTAAGATTATTGCTTCTTCTCATAAACTAGATTTCATGACCTGCTTTATCGGGATTGCAGTTGAGAAATCAATTATGTGAGTTCAAGCAATAATGAAAATGACGAACTAATTAATGGGATGAGTGTAATATGTGCATAAGTTGTTCTATACAATATTCTTATATAGTTGCGGCACTAGGATATTATTCGAAGTATGCTTTGATGCTAATGTTGTTTATGTTATTAATTTTTGTTTCAATTGTATCGGGGCACATATGATTTCTTTTACTATTTAGAATCATTGTTTTCATTATGTAATTTGTAGTAAATGGATGATGAGTTCAAGTTATCTTTATATGCCCTGGCTTATTGACTCAACAGGTTTTCTTTTTTCTTCTTTTAGATACTATTTAGTAAATAAATTGAACCAAAAAAAAGAAGAAGAATTCTAAAGGTTCGGTTTTGTTCAATATAAGATAAATCATTAAAAAAATTCAAATGTGTTTACCGATCGATTTTAATGTTTAATTTTTTTTGGTTGGTTTAGTTCAACACTTGAAATTAGGTTCAATCTATATAGCACTTGAAATAGCTATAAAGATATGGTAATTCATATTAACTACATTATTCATATGTATTATAAATTATTTGTTAGCATGTACAAGTAGTTTAGTTTATATGAGTCTTAATAGCTATAAAGATCACTATAATGATAATTCCATTTTTTTCGTTTAATAGTTCATCTTAACATATCAATATCATATGGTTAGATGTATCATCTACTTAATAATTGGTCTTGATATATC
>JANIHZ010000009.1:17563466-17582218 GCA_027478365.1 Erythroxylum rufum | reverse complement strand
ATGGATGTTTAGGAAGCTATGGAGGAAGACTATGAAGTGCCTCCATTGCCAACAAATCCTACAATGACTCAAATCAAGATGCACAAACAAAAGAAAAAATTCAGGAGGACACAAAAACAAGAGTTTCCACAAGATTAACAACAACAACAAAAACAATGATGATTCATATCCACCATGCCCACATTGGAAAAATACAAATCACCCACAAAGAAAATGTTGGTGGAGGCCTGATATTAAATGCAGACAAATTAGGCATATGGAGAAAATTTGCAAGTCACAAAATGAAGAGGCAAAAGCAGTAAACCAAGAGGATGAATTATTTTTTCATTAAAGCTCTGCAACTCCTAAGGCAAGGAGGAGTTTTGTTGGAAAATCCCTTAATCTTACAGATTCTGATGAAATAAATGGTCAAATCAACCAGATCTTAAGCAAATTTAATTATGATGTTTAGTTCTTAATTTTAGCAATCAGTTTAGAGATATTCTTGGGATATTTAGCAAATATATAAGATTTTCTATTACATTTCAGCTCTATATAATGAGCTTAGTTTCTGTCAATAATATTATGGTGTTCTAAAAAAAAACATCTTCTTTTTCCTTCACTTCTATTCACGTCTTTTGCTTCAGTTTTAGGAAAACAACAATATGGTTCGAATTTTCCTCAAAAACTACTACTTCTGCACCTTCAGTGGATTCATGTCCAGAGTTTGCAATGGTGTCCTCATTAGATTCTAGCCCCATTAATTCTTGATATGTCCCTATCTGAAATTTTTTCCCCATTTCCTTCCACACTTTTCCTTGTTGTTTGGCAGTTGGTTTCCATTGATACGAGACTGCATACTATCCTCCCAAAAGGTTTTCCCCTTCCCTAATCTTAAGATGGGGATCTCTACTAGTAGCTCCATAGAGAGGTCCATGCCAACACAAATGCGTGCATAGCCTACCCTTTTCTTCAGTGTTTTATTCTCATCCATACAAAGTGATTTTCTTATAAGCTAGCAAGAGAGCTCAGACCTGCTGTAGTCCAATATTCTAGAGGCACGTTATGGAATTGAATCCACGTGGGATGTTCTGAAATTTGATAGAATCCAACTGCAAACAAGGCTGTCAGAGTTATAGGAAGATGGGTTGATTACCTCTGTGCCATGAACCTTCCTCAAGAATTTTGTTAGCTGTAGTAGTAGAGGGAAAGGTGAATAATATGTAGTTCTCTTCAGTTAGCAGAACGTCCACCAATCCTCTTATTTTCAAAACCTTCTGTGCCCACTGATGAATGACAGGAAATGGGGGATGATGATCAAGAAATAATCCTACCAAATTAGCTTCCCAACTACGTGATCCCTCTTCCAAAATGATAAGCTCTGGACAAACAATGTATTTACCATCGATTTCCTTAGGAGGCTGAAAGAGAGGTTCGAGGAAAATGGATCCCTAACTACCTGTTTCCAACTCTTCTAAGGGATGGAAGTACAAGCAGGTAGTGGAGTGGTGAGGAGAGGGGCTAAGGAAGAGAGTTTGGGTGATGTTTCAGGTTAAATCCGAGGTAGGTGATCAGCTGAAGAGGATGGCTTGGTGGAGAGAGGGGTTGGTGGGGAAGGTTATGGAGATGACAGTGAGTGAACCCGTGAGGGCAAGGATAGAAAATCATCAAGGTCTGGGACAATGGAAAGTTGTATGATCAAAGAGCGAAACCAAAACAGGAAGGTGGCAAGTATAGTAGAAAGAAAAGCTAAGTGGCAGTGTGTCCGAAATGGACAGGGTAAAAGGGCAGTAAAAAAGATATGGGCTAAGAAGACGAGATTGTCCTTGGGAAGCAAGAACAGGGATGGAAGAGAAGGGTGTTTGGAGAAGATGAGCAAGAAGAAGAAGAGTATACCAAAGGAAGAAAAGGACTAGAAGCAAGTTGGAACTCATGCATCCCATGTATGATGGTGGCTGAAGGAAACAACGAGCAAGAGCAAGTCAGGGAACATATTGTGGTTTCCAAATCTTACTTACTAAAACCTATTTATTAATTAATCTTCTCATTTCATACATTTTATCTAAAATTATAATCACAATTTTTTATGTAACATACTTCTCTAAATCTTAATTATTTATTTTAACTAAACCACTATGCTATGTTGTAATTGATCATATTATTTATTGCTATAAGAACAAATAGTTTGAAGACTTTCCTCATGCATTTTCATGAAAGTAATATGAGAAAATAATAGAGAGAAAGGTTGTAGATTGGACAAGCTTAAAACCTATAACTTTATCGAGTTTTTATTCTTTTTATGTAATAGATAAGCTCCTCATTTATAAGAAAATAAACACAATATCACAATTATATTGCTAAATATGAACCACATCATTTTTTTTATATCAAGTACTAAATTCTTAAGATTTGCTATATTTGCTCTATAGATGCATTTCCATTTAAGTTATTCAAACTATGTTGACTGGAAATTAAAGATAATTAAAAAATACTGAAGAGAAATATACTTACTATCTCTTTTTTAATTTTATACTCTATTTTTATATATCATTCTTCTATTCTTATTCCTGATTGAAATTTTGGTGAATCACATGTATTCATATAAGCTTAGGTATAATTTTTCTCAAAACTTGGAAAATATTAGAAATATTAATCTTCCTCTTAAATAACTCTACTCACAATAGTTGAAAAAGACTTATCTATTCATTTGAGATTTTGTCTATGGAATTAAAAAAAAGTAAACTTTATATCATGATTATTTGAATCACTAAAAATAAGAGACATCAACTAAAACAAAATTTAATATGCTATGTAGAAAAAAAATTCTAACCTATAATTTTCATTCATGGTTGGGTAATGAACAAGTATAAAATTTATGTTCTTATATCTTCATTTATTATAGGTTATTCTCCTTATATCATTTATTTGATAAGGTTGTAAGAAAAGGGCTTCCATTTACTTACATTAAAGTTCTTATCTCTCACCGGAGGCCATTTATAAGGAGTTTTTTCCATTGACAAAGAAAATTCATAAGAGAATCATCAATGGGTGTAACAAGAGCCTTACTTATACCAACAAGGTTCAATTAATTAATTTAGTGTTGAACTTGTTACATGTTTATTGGTCTTCACAAATTATTTTTCCTTAAAGTCTAATAAACATTTGTGAAACGTTGTTTAGGACATTTTTATGGGCTAGTCAAGCAAACAGAAACTACAAAGTTAAGTAAGATAGGAGTTTGTATGTTTTCTTAAAGATGAATTAGACTTGGTATAATTTCAATCAAAGCAGGTAGTTAGGTTTAAATGGCTAGGAGATTATGGAGGATTCTTATAGATAAAGAAGTGCAGGACATTATTTAAAATGTGCTAGCTTCTGGTCAGCTTCTTGAAAAAATAACTCATTATGGACTATGGTTAACATCTTTAATCTTAGATAATAGTAGAGAACTCTCATTAAAACAAAGTTAAACAATTGAGATAATACTAGCTTTTGGCATGATAATTGGAGTTCTTTGGGCACTCTTGTCAATGATGCTCAATTTGCTAATTTGAGATCTTTGATAACATATTTAGCTATTGTTGGAGAGGTATTGTTGGATAACTTCCATAGTCTTCAGCTGAGCATTATGAATGATCTATTAGAGCTTATGTCTCTTATTCACCATGCTTCTACAAATGTAGATAAAACTACTTACTTAGTCCACTCTTCAAGTTCATTCACTAACAAATATTGTGGGGATTGTTTAGGCTTAAGGCCCTAAAAGTCTCTTGGTATAAAGTTGCATGGAGTAAGCAAGTTTCTCTAATAGTGACTTCCATCTTCTGGCTATTAATAGAAAACTATATATTAACGACATATTGCATGATGTAGCTTCCATTTCAAGAACTTACTCTTTTTCTCAACATGAATCTAAGTATCTTGATCACTTGTTCTTAAATTATAAGGATGGCAAGCCAATATGGCTAACTTTGTAGAGGGTTAATAATCTCACATGTTTGATGAGCACTTGGTTTGAAATTATGAATTGGAGTATTAGTTTAAACTAGAGAAGTAAGGAAAACGCAAGTAGATCTAGAATCTCCTTTAGCACTACTATTAACTATATCTAGAAAGGAAGGAAAATGAAAAAAATTAAGGTAAATTATAATCAAAGCAATAATTAGTTTGTGAGTTGATAAGCCATATTACTAAGTTACTCAAAATCTTCTCCATCATTAATGCTTTAACTTGATTTCAGTTATTGCAATGATTAAGTTAGTAATATTTGTATTACTTAGTTCCTTTGTAACTATTTTTCTAATTGTCTGAAATGTACTGTTTGGGTGGCAGCTTACATTTTTACTACTTCTTATAGTGTGTTGGTTAATGGAGTCTCTTCAAAACTCTTCAAAGTTGCTACGAGTATTACAAAAGGAGATCTTATTTATCCTCACGTATTCATCCTTACTATAGAAGCTTTAACCTTGCTCTTGAAACACAACATCAAGAGATATCACAACACCAAGTATCATATAAAGTGTAAGAGAATTGAGCTAACTAGTTTATTTTTTTATTGAACCCAAGTTTTCTACACTTTGAGGTGACAATTTCATGGTTTTTGTTATACTTTTTCGCTCTTATTATCAGATATTATGCTTAATTTAGCTTATAAGTGTTGGCTTTGCAATAATGTAGTTTGAAGGTAAAATTATCACAAATAGTTAGTAATTGCACTTAATTGATCTTTAGAACAAGTGATACTACAAACTACTATTTTTCATTGTAGGACATTCAAGAAGTGGATCCAAAGAGTGAAGACCAAAAACACAAGTCAACGAGGCAACAAGCAAAGTTCGTTGTGGCGAGGATGATGTTTTGCCGCGGTGAAATCAGCGGATTATTGAAGAAACCTTTTAGGAAAATTTCACCCGGCGTGAAGTTCACGTCGCTGTGGCAAAGAAACCAAAAACTCCAAGCAAAACCTTTCGAGAAAAGTTCGTCGAGGGGAACATTCGAAGACCCAAACCATTTTCAAAAGTTTCACCCACTGTGCAAACCCTAACCGCAAAACCATTTTGAAAAAAAACCTATTTTGGGATAAGAGGAGGAGAGTCGATAGAAGGGAATATATCATCAATCATCATCTTACCTATCTCTCTCTTCTTTTTCACCTTGACTTCCATCATGGGTAGCTTGGATTCTCTCCTAGTTGTGAAGCTTCCAGTTGCTATGTGCGGCTAGGCATTTTCCCTTCCTCTTGAAGATATAGCAATGGCTAGAGTTCATGAGCTTAAGAGTGGAGTAGTTGATCCATGTTCAACTATGAGTTATAAATTCCTAGGTTTAGGATTTGCGATTTGTAGTTAAACATACTTGATTATAGTTTAATCAAGTGTTAGATATTCAATGTGTGGTTTGGATTTGTTTATGTAGAACTTTGAGTTTAAATATATGAAGTCTTATATATGTTTATTTGTGATCTTGTTGATTCTCTTCTATCTTGCATAGTTGTGTTTGATATTAAGTTGATTCTAGATTCCAAAGTGACTTGTAGCATGGACTTATTCACTGCATACACTAAGAGCGCTCAACGGGATCTTGAGAAATGGTGTCCCATTGATCAAGATCCAGGACTTAAAGAGTCCTTTAAGGTTTTTATTTTTAAGGTTAGTGATTTCTACTTCATAAAAATCAATTTCGAACTTTGATGGCCAAAGCTCATTTTTAAGAGGATTCTATCATTTGTTTAATCACTAGTTTGAATCTTCCCGTTTTTCTATTCCCAAATTTCCAAAAATACATTTTACATATTTTTTATAATTCATTTCAGTTCAATTGATGTTTTTAAAGATCAAAACCCCCTTTTTCCAATTAGTTTGCATAGCATGACATATAGTTAACGTAGGTCCATTCATTTAGGTTCCAATTAAGTAAAACGACCCGAGGTTGCACCATATATTGCAATCCTTGGATAATTTTGTATTTGACCTCCAATGGTAAGAACTAAGGTCTGAATGAAATGGTGCCATTACCGGGAAACCAAGTAATTGGTTCTCTAGGTTAACTTTTGTCATTTTGCTACTAAGAGAGGTTAAGAGCCTTTTCTTTTAGTTTGTATTCTAGATAGTAGCTTAATACTTTTCAATAGTATAGGATTTCATTTTCTTTGTATAGCATCAAAATTTTGAAAATACAAAACAAAAGGATACTGGACATTTGTACTTTTCATACTTAGCATTTTTACACCCACATAGTTTTGAATATTTCCTTTGATTGCTTTTTGATCCATACATACATACTTTACTTGCATACATACTTTTATGCATACTTTCACACACCTACACACTTGCATCCTTCACATCTCATTTTTTTATTTGACTTTGTGTGCTTGCAAGTCAATTTTGTTACTTTTATTTTCATTTGAATTGTTCTCTTGCATGCACAGAAAAACCTAATTTCTACCTTTCTACCCTAAAATTGAGAGATGTTTGAGAAAAATCAGAAAGGAGAGGAGAGAAAAAGAGAGAAGCAAGGTAGTTGCTGAAGAGAAGAACATCTCAGTGGAGTCTAGTCAGCCAAGTAGTGAGAGTGAATCATTAGAAGGAGTGATAATGGCTGAAAACCTAGCTTTTCTGCAAAACCCTAACCTTAATGTTAATCAACCTAGGAATGGAGATAATGGAGGTAATGGGGAGCATGAGCGAGTTGGTGAGAATAATGGAAATCAAAGAAGGAGGACCTACCTCTGATGTGAATTATGATCCATTTACTACTGCTTGCCCTAATTTTGATGTGAATTTTGAAGTTAAAGGATTGCTTATTAACTCTATTCCTAGATTCCATGGCTTGACAAGAGAGGATCCCTACATCCACTTACAATTGTTGTCTATGATTTGTCAGAGTATGAAACCGATTGGAGCTTCGCTTGATCAAGTACTATGGAAAGTTTTTCACCTATCCTTGGAGGGTAAAGCAAGGGAGTGGTACATGAGCCTTCCAAGACATGTGTTCAATGCCTAGTATAGTTGGGCCAATCTGAAAAAGGCATTCTTGGAGAAATATTTTTCGGCCTCCAGAGAGGCCGAACTTCATCAATGAGGAAGGAGATTTATTTGGCACGTTATGATTATGATGAGTCGCTCTACAACTATTGGAACTGTTTTCAAGATCTACTATCTAGATGCCCTCACCACCAAATACTTGATGAGCAATTAGCGCAATATTTATATAATGGATTGAAAAGTGAAGACAATGGTATATTGGATATTGCTTTAGGAGGTTCTCTGATTGACCTCACAACTTTAGAAGCATAGGATCTGATCAAGAAAATGGCTTTAAATCACCAGCAGTACAATGTTAGAGACACTAGAGGGGTACATAAGTTGGGAGCTTCAACAGTTCAATCCTGAAGAATGGAGAATCTGGAGTCTAAGGTTGACTTATTGGAAAGTAAAGTAACTTTGCAGCTATCCTTCATTACTGCAGAGTTAAAGAATATAAGTGTGCATCGTCCACCAATTCCTATGGATCTCACTGCACCTAGCTGCGACACTTGTGGTTCAGTAATGCATATCTCTAGTGTCTGCCTGAGTCATTATGAAGAGGTGTCTGCTGTTTATCAGGGTCGGCCCAATCAGAAATGGGATCCCTATTCTAACACCTATAACGAGGGATGGAAAGCAAATCCTAGGCTCAGTTGGAGACATGAAGAAGGTAGAGGCCTAAACAAATTTTAGCAAGGCATAGGGGTTGGTTCATCTACAACCCAATTTCCCAATCAACAACAAGCTTTAGCTATCCCACCAAAGGAGGACACTAATCAACTTCTGCATAACATGATGGCGTTGATGAAGGAGGAGAGGACTTTAAATAATAACTAGTTCAATGCAATAGCATCTCTCATTCAACAGGATTCTTCTAAAAATGTTGCTCGGTTCAGTTCTCTAGAAAAGAGAATGGAGCAATGGGAGACAAAGGCTGAGAATATTAACTCATATGTCACTCAATTATTGACAACATAAGTGAGAAACAAGCGAGAAGCAGTGGAACTATCCCCTCCAATACTGTTATGAACCCCAAGAGTTTGAATTCCATAACCCTCCGAAGTGGGAAACAAGTGAGGTTCAGCAATCTAGATGAGGAAGTAGATGAAGAGGAGATTGAGTGTAGAGAATTGACTTCAACAAATGAGAGAGTCAAGAAGTTTGAAAGTTTCAAGGAGAAAGCACTTCTAACTAAAAAGGAGTCTAAACCATTCAAGAGCAAGGAAGAGAATTCTAAAAGCTACCAAGAATCAAGCAAGCAAGGAGCTCATGAAGCCAATGACAAGGAGGTAAACCTTAATGACCTTCCTTTTCCTAATTCGTATTTTCTTAGCAAAAGGATGACTGATATTAAACATGAAAAAGATATCATTGATTTTTTTGGGAAAGTAGAAGTCAATATCCCTTTGCTTGACCTTGTGAAAAGGGTTCTTGCATATGCTAAGTATCTTAAAGACCTGTGCACAAACAAAAGAAAGTTCAGACCGAATGAAAGAGTGTAAGTCAACTCAAATGTGTCTGCATTGTTCAAACCCCAAATCCCTATAAAATGCCAAGACCCTGGATCTTTCACCATCTCGTACACCATAGGTAAAGTTACCATAGGGGGAGCCTTATTAGATCTGGGGGCAGCCATTAACGTTATACCTAAATTGGGAGTCAAGAGTCTAAAATCTACATCTATAGTTCTACAATTAGCTGATAGGTCTCTTAGGCATCCAATGGGCATTATAGAGGGCCTTTTGGTCCAGGGAAAAGGTTTGGTTTTTCCCATTGACTTTTATGTGCTTGACATGTCTTCTGAAGTTGTGCAAGATTACATTGATTATTGGTAAACCTTTCTTAAGAACTACTAGCATTATGATTAGCATGAAAGAAGGTACCATCACCATGGAAGTAGGAGATCAACAAGTGTTCTTTAATATGAACGAAGCAATGAAACATCCCCATGACGATTATTCGCTTTTAGGAGTTAACATGCTTGATATTGTTATTGATGATGCATGCTCTAAATTTGAACTCCAACATGCTTACTCTCGTTCTATGTTGTACTCATTGAACTCTTCGATTGTAAATGATGACCCTTTAGGAGAAGGGTTTTCTGTTACTATTTCAAGTGAATCTATAATTGAGGAGGCTGACACTAATGTGGTAAATGGTGAAGTTGCCTCAACCCAGCATAGCTATTTGGCAAAGGTTCACCAGGAGGATTAAGAACCTCTGTAATTATTAGGTTGATTCTTCCCTTCACTTATTTACTAACTCTTTCTTTGTGACTAATTATGACATTGTGGATGCATTAGTTTTTTGAATAAGTGTGGGGAAGAAACCATTCGGTAGGACATTAGCTTATATTTTAGTTTATTCAGTAGTTTTTCAATTCAATAACTCCTCTCATGTTTTATGTTTGCTGTGATTTTCAGCTTGATGCATGATACATCTTCAAGTTTGAGGAAATTGATGTGATTACTTATGTTTCACTTTGTTTTGAATGAGCTTATCTGGTGCCTGATGACTTTGTATATGATCTTTAAGGTTACTGAGTATCCAGCTTGTGTCATTTGATTGTGAGTCATGTTTCTCATTTATGTCTTGCCTTAATTTTCCTTTCGAGTAATTTTCTCCACGATGTGAAGTCCTCGTCTCCATGGCGAACTTACCTATTTTCTTCATATTGCTCTCGGGAGAATCTCACCGTCGCGTGCATTCCATGTCGCCGTGGTTAACTCCCCATCATTCCTCTCTGCTCCTCTCGGGTTTATTTCGCTGCAGTGTAAGTTCCATTTCGTCGCTACCAAACATCGATATTTTGTTGTTCTCGCGATTAGGGTTAAGTTCACCGCGGCAAATTTCAACGTTCGTCATGGCAAAGGTTTAATCTGCGCGACTTTGCTCGGTGAAATTACCCTTGCATCCCTATTCTCTTTTAACCTTTCGTATTCCCTCTACCCCTTTTTAGTCATTTCACACCTAAAACCCTATTTAAATGCCCCCCTGACCCGCTTCCTTCGTCTCCACCCCTAGTTTTTTGTCGCACCCATCCTCGCAATTCCTCTTCCTTCCAACTCTCTGTGCCTTTTTCTTCAATCTTTATAAGTATTTTCTTCTCTTCATTTTTCTTAGTTTTTACATTGTTTAGGGTAGTTAAGTTTTTTCTTATCCTGTTATCTTTTCCATTTTCCCTTTTAGATTCAATTTGTTTTGGATAGTTTACTTTACTTGTTTGTTTAGTTATATTTCAGTGTACATTTTCTGCAAGATAATGCCTCGAACTAAGAACGCTCCCCCTCCTAACGAGTCTGATTCCTCCGATAGTTTTACCTTTGAGGAATTGTATGAGAAAGTTGATACTAGGCCTCTTATTAAAGAGCGACCCTTTCCCTTAGCTACTCCTGATAATCCTTTTGTCCAGTAACTTGTTGCTTCTGAGCTAACAGACCTAGTGAGACCCCGTGCTCAAGGCAACGGTAACTTTGTTTGCCATTTGTACATATATGCTAGATTCAATAATACCATAGAAATTAACTTCCGTGGTATTAAAGCACCAAATGCATTCACCACTGCCAGTATCCATCACCATTTCAATCTTCCTAACATTTTCCGTTACCACTATGATCAGCTCGTCCACCACTACCCTTTGGACGATGTTATTCGCACCCTTTGTCAAGAGGGCGCCGAATGGCATTGGCCACGTTATTACCGACTTTACCTCAAACAATCTGATCTACAACCCGAAGCTCGTCTTTGGCTCCATTAGGTTTGCACCAATATTGTCCCGACCACTCACCTCGCATATGTCACCAAACAACAAGCCTTGCACATTTATCTCCTAATGACTGGTCGCCCGGTCAATATAGCTGATGTTGTCGCCTCTACCCTTCATGACTCCATCACTACGGCCAAATTCACCAATGTCATCACCTTTGCTCACCTTATCTCTGACATTTCCTGTGCCCACAATGTTTCGGAGTTTGATAGTGACATTTATTTTGATCCGGCCCCGCTCTTTAGGTATGGCCGCCTTAAGCAACCCACCATTCACCCACCTCGTCCCTCCACCCATGCTCATGATATTGGTGCAACCTCTACAGTTGCGGAACCAGTTAAGGATGCTCCTCTAGCTCAGGACACTCCTAAGCTCGTTACTTTACAGACCCTCTCTGGTAAGGTCGATGGACTTTGTATGGATCTCTCCCATCTCCGCAACACTCTCTTCCAAGAGATAGCACGGTAGAAGGAGAGAGATGCCTTATATGACCGAGATAGGCAATATTGCCGATGTTTGGATGCATTGCTCGCCGAGCATTTTCATTTCCAGTTACCATTTGATGAAGATGACCAACTGAGCAGGCTGGCACATCTGGAGCAGGTCCATCTAGATCTAGGGCTGACCTCTCATGGAGTAGATTGAGTCATTTGTTCTTTTTGTCTTAGCTAGTCATGTTTTTAATTTTCAGTTTGTTGGGTACTCCGTTACATTGTTGTTATTCACAGACTTAATGGCCGGTTGTTTATATAATTCTCATTGTACTTGTCCCAGTGTGTTATTATTCAATAGCCTTCCTCTTCCTTTTCCCTGCATCATGGTATTTTAATTGTTAGTCATATTGGGGACAATATGATGTTTAAGTGTAGGGGAGGGAGGTTATTCCATTTGGGCAATTTATCTTTGTATTAATCTTGGGGCCATTTAATTGCTTGTACACGTCATCTGTGTGTCCTCTATAAATTTTTAAACTTGGTAATTGAGGTGAATTGCATTTTTTCAAGTGTTTCTTTTTCTCTGCAATATTTCGTCGCGACGAACTTATGTTTTGCCGTGGCATCGCGACGACGCTGCTAATTTGTCGTTTGCCGCGGCAAAGTCAATTCCTTTCATAAATAGAAAAAGATATTTTTTGTTTTAATTCCCTCATTTCAATACTTCTCCCAAATTATATTCTTCTCACTCCTGTGTCTTGAAGATTTTATAAATTTCAAAGTTGTCCATGTGTTTTTGAAAAACTGTCTATGTTTTTAAAAGATAGTTGATTTTGGTTAATTCCATTTTCAATGTTTTCACAAGAGGCAAGTGAGGGTACACTGAGAGAGTTGCACTATGCATTTTTAAAACCTTGAGATTGCTTAATTGTGATACTAACCTTATTAAAAGGATATTTGAGCATGAATTCTTCCATTTTTGTGTGTATCTGTTTCATTTCATATTTCTCTAGAACTTGTTTTAATTCTTGATCAAAGCTTGATGAACTAAATTTTGTTAATATGATAGAGGCATTCTTTTAAAAACCCTTCCTACCCAAACACAAACCCTAAACACTTGATCATTGCTAGCCCCTCTGAGCCATCTTTTTAAGTACATGTATATTTTCTCAATTATTGTAAATATTTGATCTCTAGTTAATTTTTAAAGAAAAATCAAATAAAAAAGCTTTCTCAAAAGAGAATGGTTATTGAGAAAAGCCAAGGAAGAAAAGAAAAAAAATAAAAGGGCTTTCTTAAAAAAAGAAAAATAAAAAAATAGAAGGCTTTCTCAAAAGAGAAAAGTTATAAAAAAATGTTAGATTATGTTTGTTATTTTTTAAAATATTTTTCTTATGCATAGTTGGAATTGTTTCATGTGGAAAATAATTGTGATGCATATACTCATTTTTCTTCTTCTATTCAATCTATTTCATTTAGCCTTCCATACATTACAACCCTAAAAGTCCTCTTGATTTTCAAAATTATAGTTTTTGTGGAGGAGAGGCAGAATTATTACAAGCTTATGGTAGGAAATGGAGTAAGCAGATTTTAGAGTGAAATTATCCCAAGATAAGTGAGTTGAGAGTTAAACACCATCCCTTGAGATAAATCTCTTTTGCTCAATCTCTTGGATTAAATGCTTATAGTGTTTATTTTCTTAGCACTCTTTCAGTCTGCTTTGGTTGATTTCTAAGAAAATGTTTTAACTAATTTCCTGCTCTCTTTTTTAAGCATGGTCGGTATTTTCTTTTACACTTATGTCTCTTAGACTTTTATAAGCTTTGTTTAGGACTACAAAGATCTAAGTGTAGGGGAATATGATTGAACCCAAGTTTTTATATTTTGAGGTGACAATTTCATGGTTTTTGTTATACATTTTGGCTCTTATTATTAAATATTGTGCTTCATTTAGCTTAAGAGTGTTGGCTTTGAATTAATGTAGTTTGAAGGTAAAATTGTCACAAATAGTTAGTAATTGCAGTTAATTGATATTTAGAACAATTGATACTACAAACTACTGTTTTTCATTGTAGGATATTCAAGAAGTAGATCCAAAGAGTGAAGACCAAAAACACAAGTCAACGAGGCAATAGGCAAAGCTCGTTGCGGCGAGGATGATGTTTTGCCACGGTGAAATCAGAAATCTTTAAAGATCGCTGCAGCAAACTTATGTTTCGCCGCGAAAAAATCAGTGGATTATTGAAAAAACCTTTCGGAAAATTTCACCGTGGTATGAAGTTCACATCGCCGCGGCAAAGAAACCAAAAACTCCAAGCAAAACCTTTTGGGAAAAGTTAACTGCGGCAAACTCATTCTTTCCTTGCGGCAAACCTTCGAAGACTCGAACCATTTTCGAAAATTTTACCCACTGTGCAAACCCAACCCGCAAAACCATTGTGAAAAAAACCTATTTTGGGATAAGAGGAGGAGAGCTGATAGAAGGGAATATATCATCGATCATCATCTTACCTATCTCTCTCTTCTCTCTCCATCATTTTCCTAGCATTTTCACCGCCGACTTCCATCATAGGTAGCTTGGATTCTCTCCTAGTTGTGAAGCTTCCAGTTGCTATGCGTGGCTAGGCATTTTACCTTCCTCTTGAAGATGTAACAATGGCTGGAGCTCATGAGCTTAAGAGGGGAGTAGTTAATCCATGCTCAACTATGAGTTATAAATTCCTAGGTTTAGAATTTGCGATTTGCAGTTGAACATACTTAATTATAGTTTAATCAAGTGTTGGAAATTCAATGCATGGTTTGGATTTGTGTATGTAGAACTTTAAGCTTAAATATATGAAGTTTCATATATGTCTATTTGTGATCTTGTTGATTCTCTTTTATCTTGCATAGTTGTGTTTGATATTGAGTTGATTTTAGATTCCAAAGTGACTTGTTGCATGGACTTATTCACTACATACACTAGGAGTGCTTAACAGGATCTTGAGAAATGGAGTCCCATTGATCAAGATCCTGGACTTAAAGAGTCCTTTAAGATTTTCATTTTTAAGCTTAGTGATTTCTACTCCATAAAAATCAACTTCGAACTATGATGGCCAAAGCTCATTTTCAAGAGGATTCTATCATTTGATTAGTCACTAGCTTTAATCTTCCTAATTTTCTATTCCCAAAAATCCAAAAATACATTTTACATACTTTTTACAATTCATTTTAGTTCAATTGATGTTTTCAAAGATCAAAACCCCCTTTTTCCAATTAGTTTGCATAGCATGACATATAGTTAACTTAGGTCCATTCATTTAGCTTCCAATTAATTGAAACGACCCTAAGTTGCACCCTATATTGCAATCCTTGGATAATTTTTGACTTGACCTCCACGGGTAAGAACTAAGATCTAAATCAGTTTTCTAGATGACTTATTTCTATTTTCCAAGTTTGAAATAAAATCTATTCAAATCCTAATAAAGTCTCTAAGGAAGTTCAAAAGGTTGTCTGACTTAGATATAAACTATAATAAAAGCCACATTATTGTTGCTTATACTAAATTGCATCATACCAAGATACCTAAGGCATTTGCTGTCATGGCTAATAAACCTCCCCCTCTAATGTGTCCTCTAATGTGTCTAGGCTTTCCATTAGTGATTTTAATAGGCATATAGGGGCTGGTTCAGACGAATATACAGGAGCTTATGGGGGCTTCAGATACGGTACTAGAAATGATAATGGGATTGCTCTACTGGATATGGTTGTAGCGTATGAGTTAGTTATAGCAAATTCCTTATTTAAGAAAAATGAAGCGCATTTGGTGACTTTTCATAGTAGCGCGTCCAAGATGCAAATTGATTATCTCCTTGTCAGGAAAGGTGGCAAATCATGGTGCAAAGATTGCAAAGTGCTTCCAGCCATATGCATATCGACTCAACATAAATTGCTAGTTTTGGATCTAGGAATTAAGGGATGGAGGTCACAGCTTTTTACCACACATTATTGTAAAATTAAGTTATCGAGGCTAAAAGGGGACAAGGTAGAACAATTTAGGACTCAATTTTGGTCTAATTTAACATGGTCTATGAGTGGGGATGCAAATCAGATGTGGGAGAGTGTAGCCTTCATAGTGCAGGCAACTGTTATCCAAAGGGTAGGGGGAGGGCGGATGGAATCTTGGTGGTGGTCGTGCGAGGTCCAGGGGACGGTTAAAGCAAAAAAGAGAGCTTTTAAAGATCTTTTAGTAAGTACAACGGAGACGAAGAGGGAAATTAATAGTGTAAGGTATAGACTGGCAAAATAAAAGGCAAAGAAAACTATCTCAGCTAGAGGAGAAGCATATAAGACTATGTACAAGGACTTGGATACGTTAAAGGGAGCATAAAAGATTTTCAAGCTAGCACGAAATAGGGCACGTAGTACGAATGATTTCATCCAAGTTTGTTGTATACATGATAAAGCGGGACAGGTACTCACAGAGGTCTAAGCCATCAAAAGGAGATGGCAGAGATACTTTTATGGCCTGTATGACAAAGAGATAGTGGGCAACATAGAGTTAGGCAAACCCTTCATGTCGGGGCATGTTCTTACCAAGTACTCATGGGAAAGGGTCACGAGGGGTGAAATTACAAAGTTTCTGAGAGGGATGGGGAGCGAAAGGGCCGTAGGGCCGGACGAGATCCCTATAGAGGTATTGAGTGGATAGTTCAACTCTTTAATGTGATCCTAGAGTCAGCCAAAATGTCGGATGAATGGAGATTGAGTAGGTTGATCCCCTTATATAAGGCCAAAGGGGACATCTAAAAATATCACAACTATAGAGGCATCAAACTATTAAGTCACACCATGAAACTGTGGGAGAAGGTAATTGAAAAAAGGATCCAAAGAGCTACTTTTGTATCGGCCAACCAATTTGGATTTATGCCTAGTAGGTCCATGACAAAAGGAAGGCGTCTACTCCGTAGAATCATGGAATGCTATAGGAAACGAAAACGGGATTTTCATATAGTTTTATTGATTTGGAGAAGGCGTATGACAGAGTTCCTAGAGAACTCTTATGGAGGTGTTTGGAGGCAAAGGGCATTCCTATGACCTAAATTAACGTAATTAGGGACATGTATGAAGGAGTATTGACTAGCGTAAGGACAATAGGAGGTGACACGGAAGCATTCTCTATTAGTGTTGGACTACATCAAAGATCTTCTTTAAGCCCTTTTTTGTTCACATTAGTGTTAGATGAACTTACCAAACATATACAAGGAGAGGTACCTTGGTGTATATTATTTGCTGGCGATATTGTCCTAGTGGATGAGACTAAAGAGGGGGTTAATTCCAAGTTAGAATGTTGGAGAGATACGTTAGAATCGAAAGGTTTTAGAATGAGCAGGTCTAAGACGGAATATTTAGAATGTAACTTTTTGAGAAACCAAATGGTATATGAGGCAACGGTAGCAATTGGTACTGACGTCATACCACAGAGATCAAGTTTTAAATATCTTGGGTCCATCATTCAGAGTGATGGTAATATCGATGCCTATATAGTACATCGTATTAGATCTGGATGGATCAAATGAAGAAGTGTATTAGGGTTTTTATGTGATAAAAAGATTCCTTTAAAACTCAAGGGGAAGTTTTATAAAACGGTGATCCGTCCAACCATGTTATGTGGGGCAGAGTGTTGGCCTACCAAATATAGACATACAAGACAGTTGTCAGTAGCAAAAATGCATATGTTTCGGTGGACATGTGACATTACCAAAAGAGATCAGGTCCGGAACCGTGTGGTAAGAGATAGACTACAAGTAGCTAGTATTGCCAACAAGTTGAGAGAGACTAGGCTTAGGTGGTTAAGACATTACACAGGAGGCCCTCTGATGCTCCAGTACGAAGCTGTGAGAGAATAACAGTTAGTGAATACAGGAGGAGAAGAGGGAGGCCTTACAAGAACTGGAGGGAAGTGATCAAGAAGGATTTGTCAAAGTTGTTCCTTACTGAGGTAGTGGCTAGAAATAGAAAAGTATGGCATGATCGAATAAGGGTAAAGGATTAACCTTTAAAGTTCACTAAAACAGTAGAGTAGTTATTTGGAGATGTTACTTGCAATACGTAGATTATCACGTAGAGAGTCTAACCCAACGTCCTTTCTCCCTTTTCTATGTCTTGGACAAGGCTTACAGGCAATCAACTTGGCTTCCTAAGACAGGTGTATGGGGAAAGTAGGATTGTCATACCTTCCGGGTCTCTGAGCAAGAACTCCTAACTTAATTATAGACAAGGAGAGTCAGACTTTGCAGCTTATCAGGTACTCGCAAATCTGAACTCCATCAGGTATACCCTATTATTTTTATTTTCATATTATTATGTAGTTATTGTAATTTTATTTACATAATAATTTACCGTGCTAGTTTTACCTATTTTCTCTGTAACTTGCATCACTCTTATATTGTCTCATTTGCATGTGGATCTACCGAAAACAGTCTATCTACTATGTAGGGTTAAGGCTATGTACTATCAGACCTCTCCAGACCCCGCTTCACTACGGGACTTCGGAATGGGTGTGATGATGATGATAATATGTTGAATGAAATTAGGATTTGTATTCGCAGTTTAGGGAAAAGGAAGCAAATGAATCATACAAAATTAATGTACATGCATAAGCTCCAATTATGAAGTTACAATAAAGGAATAATCAAGCATACTTGGGCAATCCAAAGATGAAATCGAATGTATTCAGTTGTATGCAGCTTTCTCCTCTATGGTCTCATAAATAACAATTGGCCAAAACTCAAGCTTTTCTGAGGAGGGGTGGAGTTGTTTTCCACCTAATATTTTAAGATTAATTATTGAATTTGTAACTTTGTTCCATTTGTTAACATTAATTAGAACTAAAAAAATAATCAAATGTTTAAAATTATAATTTATTTCAGTATAGTCAAAGTAAAATGAAGAAACAAATATTAAACATGTGTGAAAAAGTAATATGCCACTCCATCATCCTTTCTCTAGTTCCCCCTTGTCCTCCATAGCAACAATCGATCATGAAAGAATAATAGTTCATCTTGGTCATAGTGACCCTTACGTTATTCCTTTCTTTTATACGGCTTATGTAGTAAAAGATGCTGTGATTCATGCCTTGAGGTCTTGAAAACACGATAACAAACTCATTGTTGGTGTTCTTTAGTATTTTTTTACAATTTCCCAAAGACAAAAGTGTTATTTGGCTTGAAGTTTTTCTTTTCTTATGATCATATTTTATCTATCAAAGTTTATTTCCATTATTCAAGTATATAAAAGATTAGGGTATGTTTGTTTAAAGCATGTTAAGGATATATATCTGATTTGTTGACTTTGTGATATTATTGTTTGATGCTTTGGTTCTAGGTATTGAATAATGTTAATGTAGAAGGAGATGTGAAAAGCTACCAAAACCCAGACCAAGACCAAAAGAAAGGCTTTTGTTTTCTAGGGAGTGAGTGAGTTGAATTACTATGGGGTTAATTAGTCTTATTTCTGTTTTTTTAATTTAGTTTTAGTTTGTTTTTTAATAAAAACAAAAACATGTTT
>JANIHZ010000009.1:17531855-17543264 GCA_027478365.1 Erythroxylum rufum | reverse complement strand
ATACACAATTCAACCCCCCCTTCTTGTGCATTTGCATATCGTATAATAAGTCTTGTATTAACGTGTGATTCACTTCAGCATTAGCTCCTTCCCACGATCATGGGCAATGCTTTGACAAGAGAAAATTTTTATATTGTTTTTCCATGATTGTGGAAAGGTGGCCCACAATCGTGGGCAATGCTTTGAAGTGAAAAAAATTCTATTTTGTGTGATTGTTGAACCAAGGATAAGTTACTTTATCTTGGTGCATTTGGACTTGATTAGTGCTTGAAATGAACCTAGATGGTTGCTTGATCAATTTGATAAGTTTAGGTTGTTAATTGAGGTTATAACTTAAGGAATGGATTGTTTGAGATCAATATACCTAAATTTGGAATTTATGAGTTGTTAAAGGAAGAAAGGTGTTCTTAGGAATGCAAATGTGATCCAAAGGATGTGAGAGATGTGAAGTAGATATGAATGAATGAGAATTAGGAAATTATTTGAATATATAAGGCTAGAAAAGGATTGGTGAATGAATGACTGATGAATTTAAAGTAATCAAACTTACTTAAGGCATAACCTTATTGCAAACAAGTTATATACAAGCTATGATGAATGAATCATCAAGATTCGTGAATAAGGATACATACCCGGATAGTCAATTGAGCATGCATTGGGCATGACATATAAACATGTGTATGATTGAATAATCATAAGATTTATCAACTTAGTAATGTGTGAACTACATGTGTATTTTTCATGATTAAAGAAGCACAAGCAGATCGTCAGCGTTTAATCATTGCCAAATTTTCAAGGCAATAGCTTATCTGGAGCATACCGTGAGTTAACCTAGATGTTTCTCACTACGAGTGATTTGTTTTTGTTTAAATTTCAGCTACTTAATCGTTACTTATATAATTGTGATATTTTCGGACATTGTTGGTCCGAGGAGTTTAATATTCGGAAATATATTGGAAGTGCTTACTGATTGTATGTGAATGGGGAAATGTGTTCTCAACCAAATGTTGAATGTTGGACTTAGATCCGAAGAATATGATAAATGACTGAGCACATTGAATAAAACGTGTTGATAGCATAATGTGTGAATTGATGCATTCCATCACATTAATATGAATGATCAGATAAAGGAGTTGTAACCGGAGTGACCAATGTGAAAAAGAGCTTTAAGCTCAAGAATGTGCTTAAAGAGCCACAAGCTCAGTTATTAATGAGCCTAGTATCCATAACAGATACGGGACAGTAAATAGGCACTCGGTCACAACAAAGAAAAATGAAAGTGGAGTCACGTGTGCATTTGCATATATAACTTTATATGTATCATATGAAAGATTTCAATGAATTACTGAATTGTTTTAATATACGTTATGCAATATTTGGGTAAATGTTGTACTTATTGAAATGTGATGAAAGGTGACCTGGTGTACACAATGGAATGATATGATGTACTCGTTGAATTTGGTTATTTACTTGTGATATTTATTTCTGACTTGTGTGAGCACATCGATGATGGTTCACTTACTGAGTTCACAAACTCATCAAAATTGTAACGTTAATTTTCAAGTATAAAAGAGAGCTAGCTTCTAAAGCAATCTAGTAAAAGTATAGTACCTGCATTTTGGGGACAAAATAGCTCTAAAGTCTAGTCAACTGATTTTGAAAAGCCTAGTTAGAGTATTTTGGTATAGCGTCCCATTTCATGTTGAACATTTTGTATGAAGTTGTAAACTCTCACCTAATAGATAATGTTTATACATGAGTTATAAATTGTAATGACACAATGAATGTTATGTTTGTGAATGAAATGAGAATGCTTGATCTTTTGAAGATCTTGCGAGATGTGTGATGCCATAAATAAGATAATGTAGGGTATTTGCCCATATATACTCTGGTATGCCGAGTATATACTCTATGAGAGTGGTATATTTCACTAAACATCTTTTCTCTTACATAAAGAACAGGTTGAAGGGAGCAAAGATATTTTAATCAAGTTGGACTTTAATATAAAGTTTTGGAAACTTTGTAACTAAATATGAGATATTTAATAAATAAGGATCAATATGAGATATTGGATCTTATTTAGGCATAATTGATATTTAATTAGAATTATTTGTAATTCTAATTAAAGTTTAATTGAAATTAGAAATTAATTTCAATTAAATTACTAAAAATTATTATAAATAAACTTAAACTCTAATGGAGCTAGCCCTTCTTGTTTAACCCTCTCTGTAAGAGTTACAAAGTTCTATCAACTTGTTCTGTGGATACTGTTAGAGACTAGACACTTGTACGGCTATAGTGGTTAAGATGGATCAATTTCATAAATAGTTCGAAAGATACGACAAGATTATGATCAAACTTCAAAATAAGATACAACTTACGATTCATGCTTTGTTATGATTCATATATTAATCATTTTATAGAATTAAAGTGATCTTAGTTTTTGAAAAATCAAAATACGAAAAAGTTTTGTAATTATTCCACTGCACCTGGGATTGGATCCCGTCGTAATTTTCCAACAACTTAAATGATTGAAAGACTCTTTAATGTATATATACAACACCCAAAACCTTCTTGATATAAAACAAATAAGAAAACACATTATATTGTTTGGAACTCTTACTGGACATTAGAGCCTAGAACTAACTGTTACAACACCTACGTACAGTGCATTGGTCGACCAATTTAGTCGTTAGAATATTGGCCGACATCAATGTTGCATTAACTCTCAGTACAAATTAAAGAATGACCTTAACAAGTCTTGATGTTATTTTGTTCTTGATTTGATAGTCATTTTAATGGATGTAAACTCCCATCTCTCTTTATTAATTTCATAAACTGTTTTCTTAAATTTAAGATTTCATTTTGTTCTTATATTGCTTCTCATCAAAATAATAAACTCATTAGTAATAATTATGTTTCGTTATCACCGATTGGAATCTGTTTTAATTTGACACTTATATTTAATCTCTCGTTATATCTTTAGTACATTAGACCAATATTACATATATTAAAGTTACACGAAGAAGGTGGTAACTTCAAACTTTAACAACACGAATGTTTTTTTGTTCAAATGCCGGAGAAAAGAAAGAAAGAATATCAAAATGGACGAAACAATCTTTTATATATATATATATATATATCACAATTGATTTATTTATCCTCACTAATTTCATTATTCTTTATATCTTTTATTTTATGTGACATTCACGAACTAAAGATGACCACCACCTGCAACTCGGAAACGATCAAATTGCAAGCGAAAAACAACAGATGATGCTCAAAATCAGATCGTATAATAACACACATTAATGTTTATTAAAGTGAAAAATGATTGGAATGGAATTGGAAAAGTCCTACCAAATAAAATACATATAGTCTTCTCAGCTCCATTTTGGCCTTTTACTCAAAAAGTAGCCATAAATTTCAAACAAAAAAATGCTTAAAAAACAAAGTGAAAATAAACTCCTTCCATTTTCAGCCCCTCCCTATAAATTCTTCACACCAGACTCCAAAGAACCTTCTCTATATTTCTCAAAGCCACAGGCAGCCCTTTTTTATTTCTCTCAATACAATATTTATTTGTAAATTGCAATCTGTTTGGTAATTGAATATAGAATTAGCTTATTGAAAACACAGCAATCGTAACTCAATTTGAAGGGGAAGGGGGCATATTGTGTAGGAGGATGAGCATGCCCTCTATTTTTGTTCATATTGTGCCTCCTCTCAGATCTTAATTATTTGTTTTTCTTGACGAGATTTGGCATCTGGGTTTTTCTTTAATCGGTGCGTTTATGGTATTTTGGATTTGGATCTTTGATTCACTTTTCAAGTCTGGACATTTATCAGATTTTGTTACTGAATCTGTTTCTGGGTTTTTCCTTCCTGTTGTTGTTTTTCCTTTTGTTGACATTTTAATACCCAGGCTTGGTGTTGTTAAGGTTGCTTGGTTGATTGATTGTTTAAGGATCTTTTACTTTTTTTAATCTGACAGAATATAGGAGTTAAAAGTGTTCAAATAAGGTATTGTAGTGGTTTTTTGCCTGCGTTCGTTCAATTATAATGCAATTAACTTCCATTCAACGCCTGCATTTCGTTATACTAATGTTGATGATGTTCAAATTATGTGTTGCGTTATGAATTGCATCCTGTTTAAAACTTAAAATAATTGACATGCATGTATGATTTCTTTTCTGAGATGAATTATTGCCCAATTTGTGATTGTTATTTCTGGGATTTGCTACTGAGTTAGCTTAGTTTTGCTTTGTAGAGAGGAAAGAAAAATGCAATCTGATAATGGCAAGCTATTCATTGGTGGAATTTCTTGGGACACCAATGAAGATCGACTCAAGGATTACTTTGGGTCTTTTGGAGAGCTAGTGGAGGTTGTCATCATGAAGGATCGAACCACAGGGCGTGCCCGTGGATTTGGTTTTGTTGTTTTTGCTGATCCAAATGTTGCAGACAGAGTCATAAAGGAAAAGCATAACATTGATGGCAGGATGGTGAGTGTCTGCTCCAGTCTAATTACAAGCTCTAGATTGATATGTAATTTATGACCATTGGTTCGATTGTTATTTTCCCATGAAGGCATGAATCCAATATCTAACTGCAGCAGTTTTATAGTTCTGAGTTACGTTCAATTTGTTTTCAAATTGGGCCATACAATCAAGTGGAGCTAGCATGAGCTACTTTATTTTCTTTTCTTCTGTTGCATATGTTATCATTGAAAGTTCCATTGCTTAGTCTTTGATGTTTTTTACGGTTAACTTTTCACCATAGGTGGAAGCGAAAAAGGCTGTTCCTAGGGATAACCAGAACATTCTGACCAGAAACAATGGTAGTAGCACCCATGGCTCTCCAGGTCCAGTTCGCACAAGGAAGATTTTTGTAGGAGGTTTAGCATCTACAGTTACAGAGAGTGATTTTAAGAAGTATTTTGATCAGTTTGGAACAGTTACAGATGTTGTGGTAATGTATGATCACAACACTCAGAGGCCACGGGGATTTGGATTCATTACTTATGATTCTGAGGAGGCAGTGGACAAAGTATTGACAAAGACATTTCATGAACTAAATGGAAAAACGGTTGAGGTTAAGAAAGCAGTTCCCAAAGAGTTATCACCTGGACCTAGTCGTAGCCCACTGGGTGGATATAACTATGGTCTGAGTAGGTCAAATAGCTTCCTTAATGGCTTCACTCAGGGATACACTCCTAGTACGATCGGAGGCTATGGACTTCGGATGGATAGTAGATTTAGTCCAGTGGCTGGTGGCCGAGGTGGGTTTCCACCATTTGGTTCTGGTTATGGAATGGGTATAAATTTTGAGCCAGCATTAAGCCCTACTTATGGGGGGAGTGCAACTTTTACCAGCAATCTCAGCTATGGGCGAGGAGCGAGCCCTTACTATATTGGCAATACAAATAGGTTTGCTAGTCCTCCTGTAGGTTATGATGGAGGCAATGGAGGTAATACTTCCTTTTTCAGCTCAGTAAGTAGGAACTTGTGGGGTGATGGGGGACTTAACTATAATACCAGTTCTGGAAGTTCTAATGCATATGCGGCAACTGGAGGTGGAAGTTTTGGAGGAAGCACTTTTGGCAGTAGTGGAGTTAACTGGGGTTCTTCGCCACTTTCTGGTCAAGGTGGAGGAAATAATGTCTCCACTAGCAGTCTGAATTTTGGCTATGGAGATGGTGAAAACAGTGTAGGTTTGGGCACAGGTGGCTATGGAAGAAGCACTGGGAATGCTATGGCCCCAACATCATCATATGCTGCATCAAATGGTGCTTTTAGTGGAACGTTAACTAAAATTTATGCTGGAGGTTCTGATTATGCAGACTCCACTTGGAGATCATCAAATTCTGATCGAGAAGGATCTGGCTCCTTTGGTTATGGACTTGGAAATGCCACTTCGAATGTTTCAGTTAAAAATTCTCCTGGTTTTGTTGGTGGTTATAGTGTTAATAAAAGACAGTCAAATAGAGGTAAGAACTCCTTGTCATTTGTATCCATTCAACTGTTGCCTCTGTTTATCTGTGCATTTTGATCTTGGGGATCTAATTATTGAAATTGAACCATTACGACAGATGTTTATGCAATAGTTTTTGGATCTTGAAACCCTAAAGAGCACAAGGATTGCCTACACAAATGTTCATCAGAACATTCATATCTTTAAATCATGATGAGATTAATTAAAAGTGGGTGTCTTTTTGTGTGAACCTATTTGATTTTAGCTTTTCTTAGCGTAGTCTTTAATGCAATCCCTTCAATCATATGCCATTGAACCAACACTTTTTTGTTTATGTACAGCTCAAAAAAGGAATCTTGTTGAGGCATTTTATGCAATTGCTGAAGGATTCAATGGTTCTATTAACGAAAAGATAACCAACGATATATTGGCAGAAACTCATATAGCTTAGTTTGGTTTAGATTTAAATTAAAATATTGTTAACCTGGGTCACATAAAGAGGATAAAAATTTGCTTAGGAGAGGACATCCTACATTTAGGAGGCCAAGGAGCTGTCCTTTTTGGATGCTCAAGCAAAAGCCAACTTCTAAATACATTCTTGTTTCTAATGTTTACTTGTTAGTGATTTACTAGTTCATGTCTTATCTCTTCTATTTTTGTGAAGCACTGTTTTAGGTTCACAAAATTGATTTACTTATGCCACAGAAAAATCAAGGATAATAGATTCTTGTACATATGAGGACAAAATGACTTAACAAATATTTAAGGTGTTAGTTTTTAGGCAGTTGGTTGCATACTTTCTACATCTTCATAGTCACACCTTTTAATTTTAACTTGTTTGAGAGTCATAATCTTTTCTTACCGTAACCATTGCATTCTGTCACATGGTCTTTAGGTCTACTTCATAAATGTTTCTTTCTTCAACTGGAATCAAACTGCTTATCATTGTTTGTATTTAATTATTGGGCCATCATGGTTGGTATTGAATTGAAATTGCTAACTCTTATCCATAGGATTTTGTTCTTCTGTGAAAAGTTGTATCTCAACTAGTAAGGCTTGCATAGTAATTAAGATGCACTTGTGTTTCGTCAACTTCTTTTATCTATCTGGTTAAAAGCAAGATAAGGAAAAACTGACGATTTTGGAATTGACAAATTTAATTTCTTGTGGTGAATGCATAATTGCTTGGTGCTATTCTATTATAAGAAACAGGTTTATGAATGATTCCTATCTTTGCTTATAAGAATTATTTGCCTGAACACCATCCTGGATTGTACTTCTCTTCTTTAGGTTGCATTTGTTGGGTGATATAGTCAGTTGAAATGACTCGTATTTTAGTTTACTATATTTGGTATCTTTTGTGACATCAAGAAACATTAGGGGTTAAATTTAATCAAACAATGTTTACATGGCACTAGTGGGGGCTACATTAAAGTATTGAAAAGTTACAAAGTCTAAAGTTTGTGAAGAGAATAGTTCTTCTACCTACGTCAGTCTCTCTCTCTCCCTCTTTCTTTGTGTCCCTTTTGATATTTTTCTTCAACAACGAAACTTTATTTGTTTCGTATGTAATCTTACACATGAAAACATGCTTAATGTTTATCCATGTAAATATCATTCTTGTAACATGAAAATTTATTTTGTTAGCCCTTTATAAGCACTCTTTAGTATTTAGTTAGAAAATTTTGAGAAATATGTGATCATGATTCCAATTTTATGGTTACAATAATTATAGTTGGTTTTCAGCAAAATAGTTTGAATGACCTAAGGATTTGGATGCTGGGTGTGAATGCACATTAATTATGTAGTTGTATTTTCTTGTGTTGGTCAACACGTGTCTACAAAATTTGAACACCTTGCTTATTTGTTTACAACTGATTATCATTGACTGATAATTTTTTTTTCTTCATTCATTTTTAATAACGCTTCCATCCCCATTCTTGATTTATATTGGTCCAGGAATTGCTGCCTAGGAGTTTATTTTGGTTTTCAAGATATTGTAGCAAAGATAATTTGGAGAAGCAGGTGAACTGTGAATTTCTGCACTTCCCCTCTATAATATTTTCGGTCAAAGAAAATTGGTCATAGCTAACTGGAGTGCCTGTTTTGAAGAACTAAAGTTAGAAGTATAAGGGATTTTGTGCTAAGGTTTGAGTTCTGAATTACCCCTCTTGGTTTTTGTTTTATTTTGAGTGAGATGTAAAAGCAGCTTGCGGGATATAGTAAAAAATGTATTATGCATCTCTGTTGAGGCAGCGATACAAAAAGATCATAGACTACTCTTTTTTTGTTCTTTCCTCTTAGATTTTAACGTTCTGTAATATCTGGCAGTATTTGTTGATTCTTGTCAGGTATACTTTGAATTGTCCCATTGTTGGGTTTCCTTCTAAAAGGATTGTACTTGGGGTTCTTGTTGATTTTATTAGTGTGAAACATTATAGGGGTACCCATCTAAGGTTCCCATGAATAAGTCATCACATTATTATTCTTTTTATGAGAATATTGATTAAAACTTGTCACTCTGTAGAATAGACCATATGGGAATATTTATTTTCATTTCTTGATTTCAATAGTTTGGCAAGAACTAAGAACCTGAATGCTTTGGACAGCTCATTGTACAACTAGTTTAGATAAAACTAGTGTAGTTGGTCGGTTTCTGTTAAACATGTGCACATTGTACTTATGTGTATAGTTTTCAATTCTGATTCTGCTTGTAATTGTCACAAATCATCATTGCCCAAGTTAAGGATTTTAGTTCTTTTTGTTAGGCTTTCTGTATAGTGATACACGTAAAATACTAGAATCTCTTTTGAAAAGTAATGTAACTAACTTTTAAGTACTAAACTGATTTCTTGCTTCTATCTTTACCTGTTGATTCTCCTACTTTTCTTTGCATTCTAGAATTGCAATTAAATCAAAATGAGTAAACCTTAAATTTGCAAGGAAGATGGATTAGTATTATGGGAAATAAAGAAATATAGGGCTTATTCAGTATAATTCTTTTGTTGAAGAAGTCTAAAATAACATTAATAAGTTCATTTTCAATGATGTGTTAAAACATTTTGAAAGAAGTGTTTATTAAGACTATTAGGCCTAGGAGCTTTGATATGCTTTTGACTTCTTTTGTTAAATGTATTAACAAATCCTCTTTTAAGGTTGGTGGTTGTTAAATTGATAGACAGGCAGGCCGTAGGAATGAAGATCTTAAAGAAACATCCTTGCAATCCCAACGTTCAGGGTCTTAAAGAACATTTGTGTTGTAGATGTCTTAGAGATTAGTCGTTTCCTTGGGGCCTTCACTAAAGTCATTAAGTGTAAAGTTTATGCATTTAGCTAGCAGGTAGCTAGACTTCATAATTTTGGACCTTATTTTAAAGCTCTCCAAGCTTAATACATTTTTTATTTTCTCTACTGTATAAAATTAAGATAATAAATAAACTTTTTCATATGAATCCATTTATAATTCGAAACAATACTATTTTATGTCAATGTGAAATAGGAATTTTATGATTAATATATACATCGATTAAATAAAAAATTTTAAGTTCTTTTAGTTTTCATATAATGAATTTTATGATTAATATATACGCGAAACAATAATTGAAAATTTTGAAAATTTGAGCATTTGATTGTTACTTTTTAAATTTTGAACTATAATTATAAAATTGAGCAAAGTTTGGGATTTTTTTGTAATTAACCCAATTTTAATCTTAAATTATTTATTAATCATAATTATTAAAAATAAAAAGATATTAATATTAATATAATTAAAATTTATACACTTAGCAACCTACAAGTTGATCGAAAAGGTTGATTGAAAACAACTATTAATCATTGATCAAGGTGTTGAATGCCAAGTACTTTGCTAAACTCATCCATTTGTTAGTTGAAGTAGCCGATAACTCAGATTCTTTGCATTAATATATACATCTATGCTTCCAATTTTTCCATTCAGAGGGATGATTTGTGGAGAGATTTATGTAACATACTCGCTAACATGTACTATCCATGGTTGTTGATAAAAGACCTTAATAAAATTCAATTCTCTATTCCAAATGAGTTTAAAGGGGAGAATAAATGACATAACTTGTTAATGATGAGTTTAGGGAATGCATAAGTAAAGTGGAAGCTTCTAATCTTAAATATGATGGAAACTTCTTGACTTGGAACAACAAACAACAAAGGTCTTGGTTAATGAGAAAGAAATTGGATAAAGCAATTGTTGGACCTCGTTTTCAGAATCCAACTCTTAACAAAATACTATCATACTTGAGCGTGGTTCCTCAAAATCTCTTCTTACTCTGATACCATAAATGTTGGGTCCCGTTTTCGGAGCCCAACATCAGACACGAAATCATGAAACTTGAGCGTGGAGGGAAGACTTAGAAGTTGAAACTTTAAAATAAAGATCCTTTGAAAGCAAAGTCGGGTGTCGCCGTGGCGAAACCTTTCGGGATTTTACGCCACGACGAAGGTCCAAAATTTTCCCTCCTGCTCCTATCGGGATAATTACGCCGCGGCGAAAATGCAAAATTTACCATACTAACACCATTCGGGAAAAGTTCACTCAAGACCCTTCCCTAGACTTCTCCATCTATCCAAACCTTACTTTCACTCTGAGTTGTCCCGAATTTACTCCCTTTAAGGTAACATCAATTCAGGACAATTCAACTACCAGTGCTATTTCATCATACTCTCTAATCTCTTTTCTCATTTAATTCTTTGCTTAACACAATTTCTCATCCTTCACAAATTCTTATCATTCCTTTTTCCATAACACATCTCACTTGTATAAATAACAACAATTCGCATTCAATAACCTCAAAAAAAAAGAGTTTTACAAAGCTTTAATCACTTATTAACATGGCATCATTCACTTAATACAAAATTACACATGGATGCTCATGTTCGATATGCCACTAAAGCTACTAAAAAAATCAAACTAACTTAGTACAAAAGCTAACTATCTTATAGTGGCCAAATGCCTTTATGCTCTTGATCACTTGCCCTCTTGCTCATTACCTGAAGATGGGGAGAAAAGGGGGGTGAGCTTGAAAGCTCGTGGGTAACAGATTTATAATAAAGAAACAAGCAAAACTATTTCCAAAACTCATTGCCATTGCACATTTTTATAACCATAGTAATTCCGCATTTAAAAATCATAAAACGCTTATTTCATGCAATTCTCAATTGTCAAAAATTCACAATAGTACAAATCATGTATGCATCAATCATGTCAAACATATCATAAGCACATAAGCATATCAAAATGGTTTGGGTAAGTTCGGATTCATGACGCACTACACATTTCCATATAATGGTTCTATGCAGCCGTAAATTCTTGAGGGAGCTCCATGCTACTAGCGGGCAGGCGGGAGAAGCCTATACTTGGGTCAACGTGCACGTGACGGTTCTTGAGGGACTACCACAAACCCA
>JANIHZ010000009.1:17364875-17376242 GCA_027478365.1 Erythroxylum rufum | reverse complement strand
TCAGACCAAATTAAAGTTTGAGCTTGGCTACCTTGGGCTTAGTTTGGCCAGGGCTCGAGTTTGGTCGGGCTTGGTTTGACCCATTTTTATAAGTTATAAAAATTGGAAGAAATTAATACTAAAAAAAGAAAATAAAAAACTCAAACAAATAGATTTTTTAAAATTTTAAAATATATATAAATAAAAATTTACCGATTTATTGTGTATAGTTCTCGTGTACCTTAACATAAGATTTGAAGTTTTAAAAGTTATTTTCAAGAAACCTATATCACGCGATAGATTTGAAGTTTTTTAAGTTATTTGCATGAAACCTATATCACGCTGTAGAAATAGAGAATGACAGACGAAATTGAAGATGAAGTTTGTATTTCTATGTATATCAAAAGAGACGTACATGCTCCTATTTATACATTGTAAATGTCTCTAATTAAAGCAACAAATCAAGATAATAAAATACATCATTAATGTATATGATCTTAGGCAAAAATAAAGGCTAATTATTGGGGATTGGTTGACTAAGAGAGATTATGTGATAATATACATTAATATCCCCCTCAAACTCAAGGTGGTAGTGACAATGATAACTTAAGTTTGGAGAGAAGATCTTGAATACGTTGATGCGGATGTGATATGGTAAACAGATCAGGAATTTGTGCTTGAGGTGAGATTGGGAAAAGTTGTATGGTTCAATGAAACACATGATGACGCACAAGATGACAATCGATCTCGATTTGTTTAGTTTGTTCATAAAAGACATTATTGTGGGCAATCTACATCATATTATGATTATCACAGCAGAGAGGAACTGTTGAAGAGAATGTGACACCGATGTCTTGAGGTAACCATCGTAACCATAAAAGTTCAGAGGTAGTGTCAGCTAGGGCTTGGTATTCTGATTCAATGCTTGAGCGAGAGACAATCGTTTGCTTCTTGTTATGCCAAGAAATGAGAGATATACCAAGAAAGAAACTGTAACTAGTGGTAGATAGATCATCAGTTGGGTCCCCAGCCCAGTTAGCATCAGAGTATGCACATAAATCCAATGAAGATAAATGACTAAAGTGAAGTCCATGAAACAAAGTACCTCGAATATATCGAAGTATACAAAGAACATCATAGAAGTGAGTGGTATGCGGTGCAGACATGAATTGAATGACAATGTGAAGTCTAAGAAACAAAGTACCTTGAATATAACGGGGTATACAAAGAATATCAAAGAAGTGAGTGGTATGCTACACAGACATGAATAGACTGATAATGTGAACTACATGAGCTATATCTGGGCGAGTGACAGCAAGATATATAAGAATACCAACTAGTTGTCGATAAAGTGTACCATCACTCACAGGAGTTCCATCAGTGGTAGAGATATGATCAATATAATTGATTGGAGTGCTAGAAATCTTAGTATTAGTGAGACCAACACGAGAGATAAGATAAGATCAGTAGCATAATTGGCTTAAGATAAGTAGTTACCTAAATCATCAGAAGGTACTTTCAATTCCTAAAAAATAGCTCAGGGGACCTAAATCTTTCATTTCAAATTTTTAATGAAGACAAGGTTTGAAAGTGGTGATCCCTTGAGTGTCATCGCTAGTTATTATCATATCATCATCATATAAAAGGAGAATAGTACACCCTTGATCTGTTTTTCAGATAAACAAGGCATGATCATAAGAACTGGATGTGAAGCTAAGACAATTGATGATAGAGCTAAGTTTAGAAAACCATGCTCGAGGAGCTTACTTAAGGCCATATAAGGCTTTGTAGAGACGACAAACTTTGTTAGGTGGATGCCCATACCCGGGTGGAGGTTGCATGTATACTTCTTCTTGAAGATCACCATTAAGAAAGGCATTCTTAACATCCATCTAAACAATTCCCAATGCTTAATTGATGCTACATCAATAAGAATATGGACTAAAGTTACACAAGCTCCTGGAGCAAAGGTTTCCTCATAATCAACTCCATATTATTGAGTAAATCCCTTGGCAATTAATCATGCCTTGTATCTTTCAACTGATCCATCAACTCGAGTCTTGATTTTGTAGACCCATTTATAGCCAATAACAGACTTATCTAAGGTTAGGTCAATTAACTCCCAAGTGTTGGTATTTTAAAGAACTTATAATTCTTCCACCATTGCTTGCTTCCATAAGGGATTAGAGCTGGCCTTGCAATAGGTGTGAGGTTTATATAGAGAAACAATATTTGAAGAAACATGGAAGTCTTTAAGACGAGTAGAGGGTTGACTTACTCTAAAGGATCGACGGAGGGGTTGTGGAGGCTTAATAGATTCTAGTGAAGGGTTATTTGGTGATGGAGGATTTGTAGCTGGAGAAGATAAAATAAGATCAGTCATCGGTTGGGATGAGCTATGAGAGCTATAAAATGGACCTGCAGAAGAAATATTAGGAAACAAAGATATGGTAAGGTTAGAGAAAAATGTGTGTGTGGGTTCACTGACTTAAAATTTTGATATTGTGGTGAACATCTTATGTTCCCAAAAGGTGACCTGTTGAGAGATTCGAAGTCTTTGAGATAGTGGATCCCAACATCTATATCCTTTGTGTTCTATCCCATACCTTAGAAAACAACATAAACATACTCTGGGTTCAAGTTTGGTGTGTTTATGAGGTTGTAATAGAGCAACGCACATATAACCAAAAACTTTAAGAGACTGATAATCAGGAGAATGATTGAATAAGCGCTTGTAAGGAGAGGGAATGCGATTGATAGTACGTATAGCAGTAAAGGCTATTTCTCCCCAAAGGGTTTCAAGACAGGAAGATGATAAAAGAAGGGCTCGAGTAGTGTAAAGAATATGTCTATGATTGTGTTCAACCCGACCATTTGTTTGAGATGTATTTAGACAAGATCTTTAAATGATGGTTCCTTGTTGATTATAAATGTTCAGAAAACTTATATCTTTGTATTCCATTGCGTTATCAGTTCGAAAAAATTCAATCTTGCAAGAGAACTGAGTGTTAATCATATTAGCAAAGTAAGAGTAAATGGAGAATAGTTCAGATCTATGGCATATCAAATAAATCCATGTATAGCGAGAAAAGTCATCAATAAAGATCACATAATATTTCATACCACTCATAGTTTCATGATGTGCAGGACCTTAAATATCAGAACGAATTAGATCAAAAGGTGTTAAAGAGATAGAATCATTGTTAGAAAACGGTAAAGCATGATGTTTAGAAAGTTGACAAGGAACACAATCAAAATGTTCAGTCTTAACAGGACCTAGAGTACCACTAAAGATTAAAGACCCTAATCTAGAGGTAGAAGGATGACCCAATCGAGAGTACCAGATATAAGAAGTGACAATATCAACTAAAAGCTTTGAAGGAAGATTCAATAAAGTAAGCTCAAACAATCGTCCAACTTTACACCCTTTCCCAAAGATCATGCCCATCTGTGGATCCTGTACAATACAACCATGACTTGAAAAAGATAAGTTAATACCAAGTTCACATAATTGTCCAACATAAATAAGGTTTAATGGGAGTTTGGGAACAAGAAAGGTTTCAGGTAAATGTAATGTAGAAGTGTGAACAGTGCGCCTATCTGTTGTATATGCATAGTAAAATTATCAATAGTGTGAACAATGTGTGGAATAGATGACATTGTTAAAGATTCAAAGATAGAAGAATCAAATGTCATATGATTACAATATGCAGAATCGAGATACTAAGAGTTTGAAGTAACCGATGTGATATATAGGGTAGAGGAGGAGACTGTACCAGAATCTGGTTGAAGTTATTGAAGAAGTGCATAAATGTCTTTTAAGGAGAATTTGGGAGAGGTGCTTTCTATGGGCCCCTCAGTGACAGTAGCGACAGTGGAAGCAGGCTGGGAAGATTTAGAAGAATTACCTTATTCAAAGTTCTGTTTGAGTCATTTTGTACATTCAGAGATGTGATGTCCGAGCTTTTTACAGTAGCTGCAAAATCCTTTATAATACTTCTTACTTGAATTTTGAGAGGTCTGAAATAGGGTACGAGTTGCAAGGACAACATTAGAAGATGAGACAGACTTTTAAAGGCAGAGCATATTAAGACGACTTTACTTTGAGATGAGCTTCTTAATGATAGTGTCAAGATTTGGTAGAGTTCGTCTATGAACAAAAGAGTTGCAAATGGGTTCAAATTCATCCTTAAGAGTCATAAGCAAATTCCATATATGTTGACAATCTTGAAGATTTCTGTAGAGTGCAATAACATCAGGATTAGGCTAGATAGGATTGTCAAGTGCTAGCTGATCCCAAAATTCTTGTAATTCAGACACATAACTGTGTATTGTCTGTCCAGGTTGCTGTTGCGTTCGATGGAGTCTCCTGTAGAGTTGAAATTGATGGATGTAATCTGATACAAAGTACCGATTTTTTAGGATATTCCACACCTTTTGAGCTGTGTCAAACCGTCAAAAGTTAAGTTTGATGGCTTTGGCACATGTATTTCAAAACCATGTTAAGATTTGATGGTTTAGTGCCATCACATGCCACTAATCATTCGGTAAATACGTCGTCTTTATCTTTCTTTCGAGTAGGTTTAGATATTTCTCCAGTAACAATACACCAAAGAAGTTTTCCCTTAAGAAAACTATACATTTCCTTAACCCAAAGATCATAATTGGAGTCATCAAAGATGATATTAATAAGGTTGGTAATGTATTGGGGACGTTTATAGGCATCGATAGTAAAAGAATGCAATAAAATAGGAGCAAACCTACTTATAAAGATAGAATTTGGTTATTCTGGCCTCAAAATTAGATTCAGGGCGTCAAGAAACTTTAGGAATCAATTTGGTTTATGAAGAATCCAAATTAAAATGTACTAAACAGGACAGTCAAAAGGTCAGTCAACCATTTGTCGAACTGGACTGAACCGAACCGATGAATTTGAATCGAATAAAGAGAGGACACGTGGATAGCTTAGAGGAGAACAAGTGTACCAATGACTTTGGGACACGTGCCAACGTCATGACATCCAACTGTATACAGTTGAATGCCGTGTCGATGATGTGGTGATGACGTGACATTGACGTGTACTCCCCCTTTGCAGTAGTTGAACGATGTCGTTTCATTTTAGAATGAAACGACGTCGTTTAGACAGTCTTCTTCCTTCAAAGATTCTATAACTATTTTGGAGATAAGTGGCTTGTGGCGGCATGTGTGGGAGCGTGGAAGGTGTTTCGACAATGAAATTTGCACTAATGTGATCTGCAAATGATGAGGAATAATTTGGTGAATAGAAATTTGTTTTTCGAGCAAATTTACGGACCCATAATGTAAGAACAGAATGCTTGAGAGCAAGAATGGAAGAGTTACATAATTTTGATTCTTTTTGTTACAAAGGAGGCTCTGATAGCATGTAGAAATAGAGAATGATAGAAATGAAGTTCGTCTTTTTATGTATATCAAAAGAGACGAACATACTCTTATTTATACATTGTTGATGTCTCTAACTAAAGCAACAAATCCACATAATTAAATACATCATTAATGTACATGATCTTAGGCAAAAATAAAAGCTAATTACAGGAGATTAGTTGACTAAGAGATACTGTGTGATTGTAAACGTTAATACATGCAAACAAAAGGTCACAATTATATTAGAATATGATTTGATGGGAATGCTAACATGGGAAGTAGGGACAAATAAATTTATCGTCGTACATAGGCAAAACTTGCCATCGATTTCCTTGTTTCTTATATAGATCCATATAATTTAAAATTTCTGAATTAAACCCTCTCAATGTTGTTTTCCTCTTCCTCTTTTTTTTTTTTTTCATTTCCTCCATAAAGACAAAGCAAAAGTTTCAAAAGATTGGTTGTCTTAGAAAGTCGCCAACCTCGTTAGAATGTACAAATATAAGTACACTGTCCAAGGCATTCTTAAGGCTAACGGTGACGAGTCAGAAGTACATGGCAATGCTCTACTCAGTTTTTATTTCCAAGCACAAGCGGCAACCAGATCTCTGCTCATCCAACCAAGATACAGAGCCCCTCCCCTCTCTTCAAGCCTATACTTATCACAGTAGCTTTCCAGTAGTCTTTTGATGGTTGCATTTACCAAGGGGCTTAGAGGGCATGGAGCGAACCCTGCCATAGCAAACCTTGACTTCCACTTGCCAAGGAGTTCATGTCGTTCCACCCTTTCAATTCCTTCGCATGCTATTATGTTAACAACATCCCTTGCCAGGCAATGCTGCTCAATGTTAATCCTCTCTTTCCGCTCTCGAGGAAGGGTTACATCAATTGATTCAAACATAGCGGTGTAATAATTTAATGTCTCAAGGAATCGAGGGAAGAACGCAGCAGTATTTGTATTAGACTCTTGCTCAACAAGGGTCACCACTTTTGGTGAAAGGCTCTTCACAAACCTCAGCAGATGATCTCGGTGATTATGAATGCTGACACTTTCATCAGGCATATGATGAAGCATGAAGGCAAAATTCACAGCTAGAGCCTCCCCATGTCGGATTTCAAGGTTTTTTACCTGAACCTCACAACCAGACATGGTAACGGAATGAAACTCGAAAGGAACCTTAAATAACTCAGCAAGCTTAGCCAACCTCTTCCCAACAATATCCAGTCCTCCTCCACGGGCATGGGCAGATGTTGAGTCATCAATGCCTGTAATACGAATGTGAGGCGGCCCACCAGGCCTTGCAGCAAAGGCCTGGATAAGAGAGATCCACTGACTTCCCTGTGCTATTTGAAAATCGATTATGTGAACCTTATTTTCTTGCTTCATAGCTTCTGCAATAGCACCATTTGCAGACATGTATCCAAACTTAAAGTAGGGGCAAACCTCATAAAGAATGTGCATGTAAGAGAGCAATTCTTCACTTTCTGGTTCTATGCATCTAAAAGCTTTGTATATAGAACTGCCTGAAGAGAATTGCCGTGCAATGAGCCCTTCTAACATGTATGCTCCCAATCTTTGAATTGGCTCACCAGAAACAGACACCATTCCACGTAATTCATCCATCAACCATTGTGCCATCAACATATCATTATCTGAAACAGCCTTCGCGCAGGCAATAAGGACCTGTCTCAGATCCCCTCTAGAAATTGTTTTCAATGTTTTTCCCCAGTTGTCCATCTCTGGTAATTTGATGTTTCTCCCATCCTGAAGGGCACTTTCAATGCTATTCATAATATCAGAATCAGGCCCAAACATCACAGTTTCTAGTTCCCTCAACTTATGCTTGAAATTATCAACATCTTCAGTGGTGCAAGAGCTACTTAATGGAGAACTATACGCATAGTCAGGGGAATGGCGTGTATCAGATGGATATGAATGAGACTCAAGCTGTGACAGTGGACTTCCATTGGGTGATAAATTGACAGTTGATGGTGAGTTGTACAAAGCAGAACTGTCCTTTGCTGAAGATGACTCCAGAGTGCAGTATTGCTCATGAGAATTCAGAGTGGAGAAATGGTTCCCTTGGCTGTCTCCATTATAGCATTGATCTAAAGTTTGGAACCTTTCCATGAAGCAGTCAACTTCTTGTTTTGGTTGATAGTATAATCTGTTACACATGCCTGATCTTCTGACTTGCGATGCTTGCATTGAGTTCTTTGCAGCTGTATCCTCCCACATTAGTAAGAGGGACTATTACCCTGGTAGTCTTAAATGAATTACCAAACTATGGCAAGTAACTGATCTATTTTGGTTCAATTGCATGAAACTTGGAGTTCTCTCTGCAAATCAGCCAATGACTATCAGAACAACAAAATAAGCAAGTTAAGCTGCTCAAACAATTTCACCAATCGGCCAATGGCTACAGTAGCATTATAAAATTCAACAATAAAATAAGTAATACTTAGGCTCCTTCATAAGAGCAAGATCAAAATTTGCCCTAGTTAATTTGGCAGAAGCCATCACTAGTACATGGGCATGTAAAAGAAGAATCAGAAGTTGTACATGCACAATGAGTCAGAACTGCTAACTTCAGCCTCACTTTAAAACAATCAGCTGGCTCACCATTTATCATGAAGATATTCTTGGGGTACAAGAATAAGAGTCCAGCAAAAAGAAAAATTGAAAATAAATGGAAATGTTCATGAAGTAAAAGAACCTCAGTTATCTAATTAATAGAGGAAAAGAAAAAAAAAACAGATCTCAAGAAATTAACTAAATAGAACTGGTACCATTCTATACCTTATGGAGAACATTTACAACAATAACATATAGGTTTCAAAATACAAATGTGACCACAAAAAGACAGAGAAATCCCATAGACCACGTGAATCATCTACCAGATTATCGAAGTGACTAAGGTAGACAATGATGCAAAGTTTTGACCATTAAACTAACAACAGTTAGCACTTAATAAATAGGAAAGTTTAGATTCGTATGATGGTCAAATCAACAAAAATCAAAGATCCAATTGGTTCCTAAGATCAAACTTCTATCATAACAACAATGTCGACAAGCACAGAGAACAGACCATGCCAATTCAAAAAGAAAGCACTTTTGAAGGTCCAAAACTGTCAAAACGTAAGATTTCAAGAAACAGAAAAACAGGGAAGGAACTTGCTAATACATGTCACACAAAGAGAAACTGAAGCTCCCAACCAACTTGTCGACCAAAAGCCACTTGAAGAAGAAAACCCGAGATTCAGTATTTCCTTGCCAATCCAGTTTGCAATCTTTTACACACAGAGTCATGAACTTTGGACGCATCAGTTGGCCAAGAAAAAATGAAACATCAAGGACGACGACAACAACAATGAACTCCTAGCTATGCTACGGTCTCGCCTTCAACATCATAAATCAAATTTGGACATACCTATCTTTTCGTGGATTGTCAGCGATACCCAAGTAAGAGATTGTGTTTGAGAAGAGACTTTTGTCTCTGTTCCGAAGAACTTAGCAAACCAAGATAGTGTTCTCCTTGCCAGTACACAGGAAAGTAAGAAATCAAAGGGCGTTGGACTTCGAGGCGTTATTAAATACACAAAGTAATGAACTTAAGGAAAGCCCTCTAAGCATGAGAATATTTACAGCCTATGCCTCCTCACGACTTTTTATTAGAGTAATTACCGAATCTGCCCATATGGATCCAACAACTAGTATTACTACTTGCCAAGGTACAAGTTTGATTTAGAATAAGGAATCAGTTGACACGACCCTATGAGAAATCGAATTGAATGTTGAATTCCAACAACTCTTAGTTCGATAATGACTTTGATGATTCAAATTACGCTTGGCTCTTGCATTAATCACGTATCATAAGTTAATACTTTTTCTTATTTAAAATAAGTGTTGTTTTAGAAGAATGCATATTTATTAATGTATGATATATTCTTATTAATTACATGTTAAAGTTTCTTGAAAATATAATCTGTATAATTAAGATGTGAAAGAAATTAAAGGGTAATTTTTGAAGTAAAATAATAAATATGCATATAAAAAGTCACAAACCGCACTTATTTTAAATGATTAAAATTCTTCTAAAACGATATTTATTTTAAATAGGACACTTATTTTAAATGATTAAAATTTTTCTAAAATGATACTTATTTAAAATAAAAAGAAGTATTTAACTTGGCATCATTTAACAGCATCGGATGACCGGACGATGTTTCCAAGTCATTTTTCAGTGGCTAATCGCTTGACTCGGTAAAATCGAGTCATCTATCAATGCGATACACGATCTAGAATAAGAACCAAGTCCAATTTCTGAGGTTCAAGTCTAGTCAACATTAAGGAGAAGCGTTTTCATACCGTGTCGAATGAGGTATGCATTAACTGGTTTATATTTCAATCAATTCACTGTCTAACTGTATATGGACGAATCTAAAATTCAGTTAAAGTAGGAGGAAAAATTGTTTTAACAGCAGTGATGGAGGTTAGACTTTCCCCCGACCACGTTTTAGTGAAATTTCATACAATGATTGGGAAAGACACGTTTTAACTAAGTTTATAAATGTAGTTATGGTAAAGAAAGCCAACAAGAAATGGAGGATGCGTAGAGATTTTATAGACTTGAACAAAGCATGCCTAAGGGGAAGTTATTTCCTACCAAAGATAGATCAACTTATGGATATTATATTGGAACGTACAATATTTTGTTTTACGGATACATACTCAAGATATAATTAAACAAGGATGAACAAAGCATACTAGAAAAGAAACGTCCTTCATCAAATGTATAATTATTCACTTTTGTAAAGTAATACCTTCAATTTGAAAATAGCACCAAGTAATATATCAAATTTTACTCGACGTAGTTTTTCATAGGAAGCTAGAACGGAATATGAAAGCTTGTATAGATGGAAGGGGATCACTTAATGGACCTAAATGATAAACATATGAAGATACATGCAGATTCTCATACAATCCCAACAACAATTATCCGATTTCCTTTTAAATGTATTTGATAACACTGCGAGGATTTGGGTATTCTTTACAATACAAAGGCTACTACTACTTTGACCCTATCACCTCTAAAATTCACATCTCCCGTCATGTCCGCTTTCTTGAAACTATTTTCCCCTTTGCTACTTCCTCCCCGCCCTCATCCTCTACATATTCTCCCTCTGTTATTTCTCTTCCACTACCTGTCCCACTCTCTTCTCGACCAGTCCCAACCATACCATCTCCACCACCCCCAAATATATCATCTCCACCACCTCCACACCACATGACCACCCGCACATGTGACAACACTCGTGTTCATCAGATTCTTTCTGACTATGTTATCTATTCCACCTTTACTCAACCCTCAAACGAACTAGATCCCACCTCCTTCACTCAAGCAAATAAATTTCCACATTTGCACCAAGCCATGCTTAATGAGTTCAATGCTCTACATCGTAATCATACCTGGACTCTTATTTTTCCACCTCCTAATGCCAACATTGTTGGATGTAAATGGGTTTTTCGAACCAAACGAAATTCTGATGGTTCCCTCGATCGATACAAAGCTCGTCTTGTTGCCAAAGGATATCATCAAACTCCTGGTCTTGACTATACTGATACCTTTAGTCCTGTTATCAAACCTACGACCATTCGCCTCATCCTTACTATTGCCTTATCTAAAAATTGGCCCATTCGTCAACTTGATGTTCATAATGCCTTTCTTAATGGGAATCTTGACGAACTAGTCTTCATGACTCAACCCCCTAGCTTTATTGATCCTAATCGACCTTCTCATGTATGCCATCTTCACAAAACCCTTTATGGTCTGAAACAAGCCCCACGAGCATGGTTTCATCGCTTAAGTCAAAAATTAATTGAACTCAATTTCACTTCCACCAAATCTGATACATCCTTATTTGTTCACTCCACCTCCTCCCATACCACATTCCTCCTAGTTTATGTTGATGACATCTTAATCA
>JANIHZ010000009.1:17343530-17354936 GCA_027478365.1 Erythroxylum rufum | reverse complement strand
AAACAAATGAATGAGATAATTTTAAAAATATTATTTTAATTTTATTCATTATTTATCAAGTGTTAGTTATTATAGGTTATGAATGTGTGGGACAAGAGGAACTGTCGTGTCTTCAAGTACATGTATAGACCTCGTGATATCTTCATAGAAGCCTTGATCAGCAAAATTAGGATCCACATATGCATGTATTAAAATAAGATTGCCATTAGCATTAGGATGAAGTAGATATGGGGCATCAAGTAAGGCAAAAACTAGAGGAGTGAATAAACATCTTTTTTTTGGGCAATAGTAGATGAAAGAGTTGAGTGATGTGTGCTTCAGGCAAATGAAGGCATGTGATTACTAAGTGAAATTAAGATATTCTATATGTAACAAAATATATACAATCTGATATTTTCTTAGGATAGAAGCTTCTAAGGTGTGTGTTTTTCTTTTGACTGTAAATTCTTATGAATCCATTTATATGGAAATTAAATATCTTTATATTTTTTCAAAACAATTGTTAGTTATTATATTTATATTAATTTATTATAATAATTTTTACTTTTAAAAGTTTTAATTGATTATGATATGAGGAATAAGAAAATGTTGGTTACAGAGAGAGAAACTTTGTTAAGCTTTAATCTATCTTTAGTTATTTATGTCTTCTCCAAATCTCTCCCGCCTCTTTTACCCTTTCCAACTTCCTTACCATTATTGTTTCATCATCTTTTCTTTTTATTCTCACCTTACTTCACACACGTGGTATGTCTTGGTTTTCCCTTAACCTTTCTAACATATGGTCTTTTTTCATCTTATGTTGTTTAACCACATTTGTTGTGCTTTCAACTTTTCTCACACAATGTTCATTCTTAAGCCTTTAGCTTCCACTAATTTTGATCCCCAAACTATTCTTAGGAATACCTTAATCCCCCCTTCACCAGGTCTCCTGTCAACACCCCTCTAAATTTGAAAAACCATGCCACCATAAAACCTTTCTATCTATAAGACTAAAAACCATACCCTAACCTCCCACTCCTTACCCTAAACCAATAGCTACAACCTCCCTCTTTTAGATTGCTTCTAACCACAAAGCCTAAGCAAAACCTTTCCCTCTTTTATTTCTTCTTTTAGAATGACCCATTAGCTCCCTTTACTATTTGGCCCCCTCTTCCATCCATGAAATATTAGAACCAGAATCTTAATCAAGCTTATAATTAACCACTGAACTCTCTAACCCATAGATATTAGGAAAAATACTTGGAGCTTATCCTTAGTGATGCGACAAACCGTGATGAAATTGCTCCACTTAGGTATTGCGCCCCATCTTTTGAAGATGGTATTATTCTACTAGCTTCCCCTTAAGATAGTAGAGAAACAAACTTGCAAACTTAAAAGCTTCCTTATTGGATATTTTTTGGGAAAGGAATTTACTTATGAAAATGTTAAGAAGATTGATCAGACTTTAAGGAATAGATATGGCTATCAAGAAGTCCTGATATTTGATAATCACGTTAATCTATTTAAAATTGAATCTTTGAAATAATTAACATTTTTTTTATTTAGATCTATTAAATTTTAATGGTTTCCCAATGTAAATATGATGATAACAGTAAAGGTTAACATGAACATTGAAGAGATTTAAATAGCACTAATTTGGGTTAAATTCCACAACGTTCCACTAAAGGAGCGCTAAGAGACTTAACTATCTACTTAGTAAAGCAGGTAAACCTCTCTTTATAGACTCAATGATAGCAAAAATGAAATGAATAGGCTTTGCTTGAATATGTATAAAAGTGAACTTAGAAAAGATCTTATCTAATTACTACTTATTAGCATCTTATCTAATCACTACTTATTAGCCACTTATGATGAAGATAAGAAGAAGACAATGATTAAGATCCCTATATCTTATCCGTGGCAGCTAATTGACATGAAAAAAGGTAATGCTTTATGGATTCATACAGGGAAGAAATCCAGAATCAATTATTAAGATGAATTAATCACCTAAAAGAATTCAAAACTAGAAGGAAACTCATAAAGACAGTAGAAAAAAAATCCAACTCCCTAATAAAGAACCCCACTAAGAAAATCAAAAGAGTCTCAAGGAACTCATCCCTAGATATAGGCAGTAATAGGAAGATCAAACAACTCCACCAATAGAAGTATTTAACCATACTCTTAAATAATAGAAAGAACAATTAAAATAGGACAATCAAGCAAACCCATATATAAGGATAATAAGTCTCCCCCTTCTTTCTCTTTAGTTAATTTTATTCCTATAAATTCCAACGATAATTTAAAATAATTAGTTCCCTTGAAGAGAGCTTTCATCTTATGATAGATCCTCTAGATTTTTAGATTAGGAGAAAGAAAAAAGAAGAAAAGGTTAAGTCAAAATCTAGAATTCAATTTCCTATTAATTATGTTTGTTCTTACTTAGAATGTTATTGTAATTACCCCTATAAGCAAGAAGGTAATAAAAGATACTTGCAAGATAATGAACCTTCTATTATTAGTTTAATATAAACCAAAATTATGATAAGTATCTTTAATATGATTTCTAAGAACACTTTTTGATCTTGACTTATCGCTAATAACCTCCTTTAAACTTATAATGATAGAATTCTTATTTCTTGGAACCTTGAAATTTTAAATTTCTCTCTTATACTATTTGTTGGTTAAATCATATATCTACATGTTCAGCATTTAAAGAACAAACCCAATTACTGACCACTTTTTTATATGGTTCCACCCATCAACTAAAGACTATGTATGGATAGTCCTTAGTGATTTCAACACCATCTTTTTTTCTTTCTAAAACTTCCAACCCTAACTCATTTTATAAACTAGTATAATGGAGTTCATTTCCATGCTCTAAAATTATAACCTTAGGTACATTAGTGCATTCCTAAATTTTAGTAATGAATAGTTTAGAGGGTCTGTAATAACCAAGAAATTAGATAAAGCCTTTATCAACCAAAATAGTTACTAGAAACTACCTCTAGTGATAACTCACTTTGGCCTTTTAGAATTCTCAAACACTCGCCAATCTTGGTCCCTCTCCTCTGTAATCAGACTAAATGTGGTCCCCATTATATCTCTAATTTCCTCTCAACTCACCTTATTGTCTAGGCTATTGTTTAAAAAACTTAAAAACACTTAAACATCTAGCAAAACATAGTATAATTTACACTTATCAATATTACCACACTTAAACCTTTTCTTGTCCTCAAGCAAAACTAAAAACACACCCAAACAAAATAGATGAAAATATAATCATAAAATAATACAATAATGGTACAATGGCATCAAATCTCATGGACTTAACTTAACTTCAAACATCAATCACAAAAATTGTGCCAACATACTAACTTATTCCTTCCATGTTTAAGTGCTTTGATTTGAATATACATATCAATCAAAATATTAACACACTATTCATACACCTATGGCACTTGTAATCATGCACTTATTATTATTAATCCATCAAAAAGGCAAACTATCATTAAGCGACCTTTCATAAGAATTCTGACTATTTTTAAAAGATCAATATGTTTATTTATTGAAACATTTTTTATATAGATTTTGTTTAATGATAACCTAATATTTTGACACGAAAGCAAGCACTTTGTCATGAATGTCCCCTAATTACTCAAGTATGTCACATTTTTTATTTAGCATGGTTGGAGTGTCATTATAGCCTTTTAACGTGTGGACAAACATTTTTCGTGAATGCCCCCGGTTACTCAGCTATAACATAACTCTCAACTAGCTACCAACTCTATTCTTAACCCAATTTTTTAAAAAAAGGCCAGCGGAGTAGTTATTTTATTAACACTTTTTTTTTAACATGCATATTCATCCCAAAGACACTTACAACATAAAATTCATAAGTTACTATGCCTTTACAAATTAAATGATCATGTTCAAAACTAAACTAATTCCAATCAATTCTTACCATTGACACATTCTCACAATGCACACATATGCACAAAATATTCACACTATGTCAACATAATCAAAAACTAACTCAATATGAATGCCAATTTACACACATACATACAATATGCAAAGCATATACATCCCCACACTTAAGCAACACATTGTCCTCAATGTGAGAAACAAACAACAATTATAAAGATAAATAAAGAATAATAAATACAAATTTAGAGCAAGAATACATATAGTGCTTCGATGATGATGATGGAATGTGGAGACACTCTATGCCATAAAATTCCATCAATTCACTCCCTACAAAATAAAAATAAAAGAAATAAAAATAACAAAAAACAATAAAATGATATGAAAATAAAAATGAAAAGTAAATCTTATCCTAATTCTTAGGTTGCCTCCTAAGTAGCGCTTCTTTCATGTCATTAGCTTGACGTACTCTTCACGTTTATGCTCAACTTGGCTCTATTAATGGGTTAAATCCACTCGTGTCACCTAATTTTAGATTGGTAGCCTATAGATAAGCTACATTTTGTAAGATAATCAGAAAGACAAAATTAATCAAATTAAAAAATATTCTAGTACGTTTAATAATGTCCTTTTTGGTAACAAACTGTCAATAAAATAGGGAAAAATGAAACTCCTCGAATCATTTATTAAAACTAGCAGTTTGTCTTATAAGAGGGTGAGTTTTTTCCTCTTCTTCCTCAGTCACCCTCGTCTCCTATTCTGCTTCTTCTTTATGAACAAAGACTTTCGTATATTCTTCTTCAAGCTCTATGTCATTTTTCATATGTTCCTTTTCCTCTTGCTTTAAAAATTTGACTATATCAATTCTTATGAATGAGTTGCCCTTGTTCGGATTCTTTAATACTTTATTCATATTTAATTTCACTTGTTTATCATCAATCCGAAGGATGAGGTTGTCTTCATTGACATCGAATAAAGTTCATCTAGTGTTCGAAAATGGTGTGCCAAGAATTAGTGGACAGCTTTGATCTTCTTCAAAGTCTAGCCCAACGAAATCTATAGGAATGATGAACTTGTCCACTTTTACAGGCACGTCCTCCACCATACCAAACAATTTCTTTATTGAATGATCTGCCAACTGAATAAGTATAGAAGTTGGTTTCACATCTCCTAGCCCAATTTCCTAAAAATTAACAAAGTCATAAGATTAATATCCGCACCTAAGTCACGTAAACATTTAGAAAACTCTAAATTACCAACTACACATGGTATGGTAAAATTCACTGGATCTGTCAACTGTGAGGGCTTATGGTTAGTAATTAATAAACTATAACTTTCCATCGTGGAAACCATTTGATTGTCATCCCAAGTCCGATTGCTTGATAATATTTCTTTGAGAAACTTTGTGTATGTAGGTATGCTCTTCAAAGCTTCAACAAAGGGCAAGGTAATTTGCAATTTATTCAGCTTTTCTATGAATGTTGCAAATTGTGCATCTAATTTGTTCTTCTAAAGTTTTTGTGGGAATGGTATTTTTGGTGGGTAAGGTAGAGGAGGAACATAAGAACGGTCTATATTCTTTTCTTCATCATTTTTCTTCTTCTCTTAGTCCTCTACAAGGTGGGGTTTAGCTTGTTATTCTGTTGGTTCTTCTAGCTCTGTCTCACTCCTAAATGTGATAGCCTTAAGTTTCTCCCTTGGATTTGCTTCGGTATTTCTCAGGAGACTTCCCACACTTCTTGTAGACAATGTGTTTGTTAGTTGGCACATTTTAACCTCCAAGTTGTCAATGGAAGAGGCATGATTGTTTGCTACTTGCTCAATTTTCCCTTTTCTAGGCCTCTTCCATACTTGTGAGCTTTTCCATTAACTTGTCCAATTTTGAATCCCATAAACTGGACTCGTCTTGCTGAAATCCTGGTAATTGTCAAGTTATTCAATTACTTGGAGAGAAAGAGGTAGTTGTCAAGTTATTCAATTACTTGGTGAGGTTGTCAATCTTAGCATGCAATATTGTCATTGAATTTATAGCAATAATTCCTTTTTGGATATTGGAAGGTTGATTGCTATCTACTTCGTTCTAATTTCCAAAGAAAGTTATTGTTTGTCATCTCTTCAAACAAATCGTATGTTGTGTGTACTAGTGGTCGTATAATTCCTTAATGATAGGCATTAAACCCTAGCCTCATAAAGTCCATAAGGGTCCTTTTCTCTCTGTGATATATTTCCTCCATCATTATTCTTTTTATCTCTTCTTAGCATTTAACTCTTTGGATTTCTCATTCTTGCCTTAGGATGTCTAAATTTATGTGCCTTCTATTTTGTGCCCAGACATTCCTTTTTTTTTTAGGATTAGGTGCTTCAATCATATAAAAAAGGGTAATAATTCCTTAAATCAAAGAAATTCAAACAATCCTAATGCGAAAATCCCTAGCAATAGTGCCAAAAACTTGATGAACAAATTTTATATTTAATAATAGAACTCTTAATACCCACAAGTATATGAATTGTATATTGTAGTATCAAAAGGTATCATTCCCACAAGGATTATCCAATAGCTAACAATCTGAACTTAACTTTGTCTAAAATAATATGAAATTGAATTGAATAAAAATAAATAACAGAAAGTAAGACAAAGAAATAAATGAAACAAGTTAACAATAAAATAGTTGAGCTACCAATAAAATTAATATTACTCAAGATTGAATATTTAGGAACTATTCTTTCCCTATGTTGTTTCAGTTGTCTTATTGAATCAATTTATGTGTTTGATCCTAGATTTCCTAAGGTATTGATTACTCTCTCTCATGGCCTAATCAATTAACCCTAATTGAATATGAAATTTCCAAATTTGTAACCTCTCAATTCATAAACCCATTCCTAACAATTTCAATTAGATATGAAGCTATATAATATATAATTAATTTCTTAAATAAGAGCTCTCTTTGAATGATTCTTAATTTGATAATTACGGGACTATTTGGCTATAAAATCTTATTGCACAATCTAATTTGATTACTGTTAACTCACTCTATCAATTTATTGTCAAGTATAAGCATGCACAAATATCACAAACACCAGAATATTTATTGAAATCGACAAGAAATAAATTCACAAAATAATTTCTAATAGGGATATAGAAACCTATAAACATGTTTAACATCAAGAAATCATATTACATATCAAGGAAAACAAAAGAAACTAAAAGAAAACGAGAAAAAAAACTATTTAATGCCCTAATCTGGAATGCTGGAATTTTATGATGTTCTTTTTCATCTCTCCACTTTGATTCGATTTAGTGTGTGGCTGCTGCTTTTTTGTGTTTTTCTTGTTCATAAATAGTTTATTAGGGTCTGGGGGGCATAGCTAGGGGTTTTTTTCCCATTTTTTTCGATTCTAAAAATAGTCCCAAAACATCAAAAGACTAAAAAGATCTCGTGCTGAAAAAGTTGAACTTTGTTGGAATTGCTAACTGGTAGGTGCATCAGACTGTGCATAACTAAAAAATCTCTATAATTCACAATTTTGCACGGGCTGATGCACAATCGTATATAACTGGAAGATGCATCAGACTGTGCATAACTTAAAAATCTCTATAATTCACAATTTTGCATAGGCTAATGCACAATCGTATATCCTTTTTGTGCTTCGAATCTTTTTTGTTCTTTAGTTATCTAATTTTTAACACTCACAAACACATCAAACACCTCATGAAACATAAAATTAAGATCCAATTTTTAATCTAAACTAGAAAACACTTATAATACATACAAACATTAATAATTACATAATTTTAGCCCTATATACATGATAATCATATGAGAAATACTTTAAAACACACTTAAACATCTACCAAAAAAAGTATAATTTACACCTATCAAGTATTTTAAAAACTTAGAAATTTATAGCCACTAGGTCTCCTATGCTCCAAACTATTTAAAAATTGAAGCTTATTAAGCAATAGTTGAAACATGCTAATAAATAATTTAAGAGTGAGGTAAGTTATGTAGTCAATCAATTCAAATCTAAACTAGATTTTATTCAAACACCTACCCTTTTAACACTTTATTAAGGGAAAAGAAACATAAAATTTAGGATTACCTTCAAGCCATTGATAACCAAGAGTCCTTTTATAAGTAATCTTCTAGAATTAATTGGCTAAAGAATAAGGTAAGAACATAAAAAGATTTAATAGGATCCTCTTTAATATAAATAACAAATTTATTTATTTCTTAAATGAAATAGGAACTCCTACAAATTTTCTAGCCAGCATTAACAAAACCACCTTAATACACTTTCAAGATTTATTAAGGGAAGATAGATCTACTCCCCCTCAAATTCCCTTTCTTTAACCAAGAAATTAAAAAAGGTTTTTTTTTAAGCTTTAAGAATTGTAAAGCCCCTAAACTAGAGGGTTATAATGCTTACTTCTTCAAGAAAGCTTGGCCTACCATAGGTGATCAACTTCTGGAAAATTCTTAAAAGAGATTAACACCACCTTCATCATCTAGTACTAAAAATCCAAAACCATTCCAATGTTACTAACTTTAGACCTATTTCTTATTGTAATTTGTTTTACAAAGTCATTACTAAAATCATCACTATACAATTCTTTTACACTTTCAAAAAATATTCAGATACCTTTAGACCTATTTCTTATTATAATCTGTTTTACAAAGTCATTACTAAAATCATCATTATACAATTCTTTTACACTCTCTAAAAATATTCAGATACCTTTATCTTTATCAATTAGATCTTTATATATATCACCATCCCAAGCAAAAGGGTTTTAAGATAAAGACTCTTTTACCATACTTGTTAATTATTGGACTAGAGTTACTCTCCTTAATTATTGCCCATAACATCTTCCCTAGCATTTCCTTTAAATATCACCGGATATGCTCTAAGCTTAAACTAACCTATCTTTCTTTTATTGATGACTTTCCTTTAATTTGTAATTCTAACTATCGATCCCTTCTAATCATATCCAAATCATTTGAAAAGTTTGGTGTCATCTTTAAACTAATGGTTAACCCCTTAAAAAACTCAAATTTATGTATCTCCAAATCACTTGAAAAGTTAGGTGTTTCAAATACTTGTAGTACCTGCATTACTGAACTTCTTTTCAAATACCTTGGTTTATCTCTCTTATCCACCAAACTCACCAGGAAAAATTGTAAAAACTTTCTCATCAAAATTGAAAAGTGCATTTCTTCCTAAACCATCAAATCTCTTTCTATAAATATCAAAATCTAACTTATTATTTTAGTTCTTAGTAGTTGTCATGTCTAGTAGTCTTCCAGCTTCTTTCTCCCTTCTAGCATTATTAATAATAAAGCAAAAGCTGGTAAACTTAATTTGGTTCGGGTTTACCAACAATGCTACTAATCAAAAGTGTGTTGGGAAGTAGTTATCTAGCCAAAGAAGATAAAAGGGTTGGGCATAAATCCCCTCAAAATCTAAAACAAAGTTATACTTATCAAAAGGATTTGACTTCTATTCAAAGATGGGGAGTCACTTAAGGTAAAATAAATGTATAACATAATCCTAAAAGGTCAAAGATTTTGGATAATCAATCTATATACATGATGCTCTATATCTTACAAAAAGATTCTCATACTCAGACCTCTACTTCAAATATGTCTCCTTCACAGAATTGATAGTAGGGACTCCACCAACTTATGGAATAATAATTGGCATCCTTTAAGGCCACTTATTCACATTTTCTTCCCTAGAGTGGCCCATGAAGCAGGTCTTCACTTAAGGTGATCTCCATCATAGTGAATAACTCCTTATCATGGCTCTTGGCTAACTCTAGTGATCTTTTAGATATTGAAAACTCCTTGTCAAATTACCAACCCAACTCCACCTACCCTAACAAAGGAAATTGGATCAAACACCTAACCCTTGCTTTCACAAATGCTTTTCCCTTCAAAGCCCTCTCTTAACCTTCCCTACAAGTTAGATGGTATAATCTGGTTTGGTTTAAGCACTCTATAACCCATTAAAGCTTTATCTTCGGGCTTCTTATCAACTACAAACTTAATACCTTATATAAACTCATTTATGTAAGCAATACTATAAATGTCTACAACTTTTTCTCTTCTGCACATAAAACTCATGATCATCTCTTTTTTAACTACCCTTCTCATCCTTTCTTTGGGCCTTAACTTTAACTAAATGCAACCTTACCCAAACACCCCACACTTTCACAAACACTATATCTTAACTACTATAAATTACAAAACCCAAAGTTCTTTCTTCCACCTTCATTAAAATCACCTCTAATGCTTGTATTTATTACATTTGGGCTGAAAGGAACAAGAGGATTTCTGAAAATGTTAACTATTCTTCCTCACAAACTTTCACTAGTACTCTTTCCTGGATAAGAAAAATTCTCATCGCCAACTCTAATAACTTTCACTATGATAATGTTCTTGTTAACAATTAGAATATTTTGTAACCTCTTTCTCTTATTTGTATTATTTTCCTCTAATCCTTCATCTACAAGTAAAAAAAAGATTGATTAATGATCCAAAATTTGCTCTAGGACTCCCTCCCCATTCCCTAGCTAAATGGATTACACATAAAGACCAAAATGTAACTTTCAAACTATAGAGGAATATGTTATTGCGATAACGGAAATTTTTTTACTTCCAATATTACCTCAGTATGAAAAATATCATATGCAACCAAACTCCCCTAGCTATTAAGCCACCTTCCCAAAATGAAAACGTGACTGTTAATTCATAAGACAAAGTTATATAATTCTCCTCTAACATTGATATAAGCTTCAAGAAAACCAATTCCTCCGACAGCAGAAATATAGATGACAATCGTTTTAATTGAGAATATGTCAACAAACAAATAAAAAGAGAAATTATAGAGAAAGTCCCAAGGTCAATCCTTTCTCAGTAAAAAGACACTCGCTAGAAGCTCATAATTCAAAAGAGGAGGAGGGTTCTTTTAGTTGGACCATCTTAGAGTGGAAGAGGTCCTCTTCAAAAGCAGCCTAATGAACCAACAAAATCCAAGGCCAAAAAGAAATAAAAAAGGAAAAATTTTATTAATTATTCCCTAGAAAGATAGTAATATTATGTTTTATGTTTTTAGTAGTGGCATTTTAATTATTGTTCTTATAAATGTGGAAAGTTGGCCCATCCAAGTGTCCCTTTAGTTTAGATTTAGATAAAGCTGTGTAGTGAACTTAACTTTTCTATGTATATATGATCCCTTGAATAGGCCTATGACAATATTTTGTTTTATAGTTAAGGGTCGTTTGGTTTTACCTATATTTTTCTGTTATAGTTTTCAGTTTTTCTTTCAAATAAAACAAAAATTTATTTGATTGTTAATGTTAATGTAGTTATATTTTTATCACTGATAATAAATACATATTTAGGTAAAACTTAAATATAAATTATTTTTTATTAAATAAATTTATTTCAATCTCTTATATAATTTTTATTAACAAATTATTAATAATTTTTTTTTATTTTA
>JANIHZ010000009.1:17157793-17172576 GCA_027478365.1 Erythroxylum rufum | reverse complement strand
ACACACACATACCGATACTTTTACTTTATTATAAAAACTTACTAGATATTTGGGACTTTCATAAAATCTCTTCTTAGGTTATTATTAGTCTATGAAGTTTTTAGTGGAGCTTTTAAACCACAAGAACAAAATACATAACCATCATTTGAATTTAATGTAGAATATTAGTGAAAGATATCAAGTCCATAGCTTTAGGACGTAACTGCAATTATAAAAGTAGAATGATTAGCAATCCGATTCATACATAAACTAAGAAACAAAAATAATAATCCAACAATAAAATTATGTAATGAAATAAGTGACGACAATTGCCCATTATAATGATCATATATAAATGCGTCTTCAAATAAATAACAATTGAAATTCTTTACATGAATATTGGAGATAAAGTTAAACTAAATGATATAGAAAAAGATTTTAAAATAAAAATCTTGTATAGAATAAATAGCCACAAATCTTGAAAAGTATTTAATTGTAACTTAACTATATTAATAGTTGGTAAAAGAATTTTACTTTATGTCAAGTCAAAAGTTCTTTAACTCCATATCAATTATAATAGGTAGAATAATTAGACCAAATCTGCAACTCTTTAGTCTTTTGGAGGTAACATCATGCCTAAGAAGTTTAGAGTTTCATTGAATGATGATCCCACAGGGTTAGATGATTCATAGTCATAGACCATACACTAATATTCTTCAAAATTGGTTCAACAATTACACTTGTTTGTTGCACAGAAACTAGTCAGAAAAGGATATCGTATGCAAAATATATCCGGAATGTTGAATGTATTTATCAAAATATTGGGTGTCATGTTGAGGACATTACAAAGTTAATGGTTTAATTCTACAAAGCTCCAATGAACTATACAACCATCTAATAAATTGATTGACAACTGTTGCATCAAACCAGTTGACATGTGTAAGCTGAATCAGTAAATGGAATTTTGTCAACAAAACAAAAAATGCATAATGAGCCAATTGTTGTCAACATTCAAACAACAATTGGCTCATTATGAATGGAGAAGAATTTTATCATATGCCATATCAAAAGTTTATTAAGTACGTATCAAAGTAAATGTATTAAAAGTAATTTAAGATTCAATATGAGCACCATAACTAGTCTACACCAAGCATCATAAAATGAAAAATGCATGAAATTTGTCATTAAGCCAAAAAAAAATTAAGAGAAAGAATTTTGCATCCGTGTTCCCATTACCACGAGTTGATTAATTGACAATTTACAGTTTAATTTGCTAAAATAATATTAATTATTGTTTAGATGAGATTCATAATAAAATAAATCCCATCGGACAAAACATTTCGCACATCAATTTTGATTATTCCGTGTATTAGGAATTTATTAACTCTCAAACTGTGACTAATTTCATAAACTAGATTAGGCTTAGCTGAACAAGAAAAATAATTTGTTAATTTTACTTAATTACATAAATTGGGCAAAGTTCGGTTCGTGCTTTGCATAGTTAACACAGTAGTTAAAATTAGCTTCAAGTTGACATTTCCTTTCCTAGGCGTTTATATCGTAGAAAACACTCTCTCCTTTGAAATTTGAAAGACCGTACCGTGCTAAGATATTGACAGTCGTGCAAAATGACCACAAAGTCCACGCCGTAAGGAGTACCTCAAGGCATCGGAAAGATTAGATATTTTCGAAAACATATATTTGTAACTTGGAGATATTTTTATTCGAGACAAAGTCCAATGAATTAGATATTTTATGCAGATACGGTCGGTGCTCTCAAGATACTATCTTCACGAATCGACCCTGCAGTAACCAAAATATTCAAGTATTAGAGATGGATCACGTACACGAGAGACAGAGGGGGACAAAATGACAAGTAACCTTGAGTCTAGGCCTTTTATCTGCATTGAGTTTGCGAACTTGATATCTTATCTTCTTTGAGAACAATCTGCTCTGACGCTTCTCTTTGTATCTCATTACCCTTGCTTCTCTTTTTGTTCTTCCTTCTTCCATCACTGCCACCTCTCCCATCTGCACACTCGTTTCTTCTAAATTAATAGAGCAAAACATTGACTAATCGATTCATTTTCCATGCAACTGTACATATTATTTAAGAAGACTTAGGTTGGTCCGACATTTAGTATCTAATTAAGCAACCGTGACTAATTAACTCATAATATAATCATTTACTTATTAGTTCGTGCTGCGCATTAGCTTGGGATCTTATAACTTATCGGTTGAATTAACTCTCATTCTGATGTTATCTAAAGCATCAAAGGATTAACAATGGCGAAGTCTCATATTACGAAATGTAAGAGAGATTCAATTCAAAAGATCAAAGAAGAAGGTAAGAGGACCAAAAATGAGAAGGTTTCGATTACTAACCAAACAGCCATTGCTTGCCACTGAACGATAACACTCATCGCCGGCCAGGAGAGGCCCACGATCAGACCAAGCATCCAAAACCTCCTGATAATTCAAGTTCAGATTCAAAGACACTTTCTTTTCATCATCTTCCCAAAAACCAACACTCTCTCTTTTCACTACTTTACCACTGTATACCTTATCTTCTTCAAAGAAAGCACTGTTCATGTACTCAACTTTATAGTCGACGCCATCTTCACATTCTCCATTTGGGTACTCATCCCAATCCGATGCCACAAAATCCCAACTAAGCTGACCGTAAACACCTCCCTTTGAGAAACTTCCTTCATCTTCTTCAATGCCTAAAAGGCTCTGGAATTCATCAGTAACATCTATTTCTTCACGGGCATTAATATTGTTGCTGGAGAATTCAGGGACGACTATGTTGTCTGAAAAATCCTGCTCTTCCTTCTTCGGGCTTCTCATGAACGAATTGCGGTCCATCCGATTACCGCAATCTGTCTCTCTGCGTATCTGTCTATGGTTACGACTTACTCTTGTTTCCGGGTAATACACCAACATACTTGGGATTAGGAGGGAAGGATAAAGAGAGGAGAAGATATTACTGGACATTTGTCTTCAGCAGCTTCATTATTTTATGAACCTTTTTGTCCTACGTGGAACGTTATCCTATTATGATTTGTTGCTTTAACACTCTTTGCTTTTCATTGGCTCCCAGTTTCCAGCTTGGAAAAAGAAAAGGCCCCATATGACCTTTTTGCTGACCTAAGTTTTCCAGTTCCACTGACATCAAATATACAATGTAAAGTGTACATTCAAGTCTCATATTATACTATTTAATTACATATTTCAAGAAAATAAAAGATTTCTAATTTTATGTTACCACTAAATTTTAGTAAGAATTTAATTCTTTTTACATGACATCAACTTATTTTATTTTTCATTTTTTAGCAATGTGAAAGTGTTAGTGTTACAATCTTAACTTTTTAATTAAAGAGAAGATAGATAGACAAAAATCTAGAAAAGAGAATAACAATAAATGTCAATGAAAATAGATCCTTCTTCTCTTATTCCTGCTTTTTGTCTACTCTTCTTTACTTTTCCTCTGGTAGAAAGTGCTCTACATTGCTTCTTTTCTTCTTGTATAGTTCTTAAAAGAGCTTAATTCACTTTTTGGTGCCGTCAGTGAATTTTATATCTAGTTAGATTATAGTATAGCTCTCACTTATTACTTTTACTGTTACTTAAACTTTGTTTAAAACTTTTTAGTGGCTTAGTTTATTCTTTTCTTCTTTTAGCATTTTGTCCACCTTAGTGCCTTTACAGATATGCTTAACTTATCTCAGCCTTCTTAAAGACTTTCTAATTCTCCATATATTCAACTTGTCTTCCTTTTCTCATCTTATGGCTACCTTCCCTCTTCAACATTCTATATTTGCTTGTTATACCTCTAGCTTTAACCTTAAGCTTAGTTGACATCAATTTATTGGTGATTTTCTCTAGAGAAACTCCAATACTATCCTCCGAACAATTTTTTCTGGAATGTAAAATCCTCCTAACAATTCTAATAGCAATTTGATTATTGCTCCATAGATGGAAGTTCTAAAAGAAGGAGTGAACAAGTGGTCTTCTTCACTGGTAGGTTTTATAAAAAAAGAAAACGATTAACTTTTCCTGAAATTAACTACCAGACTATATCTAATGGATGGGTGTAAGATTGAAGGAGGTATTTCTAAATGAACATAGCCTTTTGTCTTTATTTTTCATTCAGAAATAAATGCTCAAAAGATTATGGAGGTTTGTTTATGAAATTTTAATAACATGTTAATATTCTTTAAGCATTAGAAACTAAGAATACTTATGGAGAAGCTAGAGCTAAAACAATGCCCTAATTCAAATAAATATTTATAATGTCCCATTTGAGTATTGGTCTACCAAATGATTAAGTCACCTAACAAGTTATATTGGAAGGTCAATCTATATGGATGAGGTTACAACTTTAATGAAAATAATAGGTTATGCTAAACTACATGTTGTCATTGAATTGCAATAAGATTTGATTGATTTGATTTTTGTAATGAGGCTAGGGGAGAATGATGTTTTGTTTAAAGATTTAGTCAAGGTTTTTTAATTATCAATGGACACTATCTCTAAGTGTAACATCCCGTTATCCTATATTAAGGGTTAGAACCTTAGAATAGTGTACATGAGAAATTATTGAGAAGTTAGAAAGTGCATTTCATGCTCATGCATTTTATAACATACACAAACATGTGAATATTAATTATTGCACACGTTAAAATGATTAATGTACAAGCATTCAATGTGAGTAAATTGAGAATTGTGGATTTTATGTATTGAAAAATTGATTTGGAGAGCATAATTATTGATTTAGAATTTTTGGTGGAATTTGGACTATTTTCAGAAATTATGGAGATTTTTAGACTAGGAAAAATGCCAAGTGGGAAGATAATTGATAAATAATAGTTGAAATAAGAGTCAAATGGTAGTGAAAATTTTAATAAATGACTTTGGGATTTATTGACAAGGATTATTGAAAATTAGGAGAAAATTATAGTAGAAGTTGGAGTTGATTGGATTAGTTAAATAAGAGAACCTAGTTTATCAAAACTATAGAGATTAGACATGTGGCATATGACAAGTGTCACTTGCCAAGCCATGTCTTTGTCCCACAGTTCTTTTAATTTATTGAAAGATCATTTAATTGTTTTGTTTCTTGCTTTCTCCTTCTTCTTCGTGGCTTTCTTCTTCACCAATGAACCTCTCTTTTTGCCCTATTAATGTTAAAACCTAGCTCTCTCATCTTTCACGTGCTATTCTCACCTTGTTGTCTTCTTCATTTATCACAAGAAAACCTAAACCTCCCAACCTCCATGATGATGTACGTGGGTTGTATGAGAAGTTAGGGTTTCTTGGTGTTTTTAAAGAACTTGGATTTTTAGCAAGTAAGTAACATGTTAATTCTTATGGGTTGTATGAATATGAAACAAATATGGTGATTAATTGATATTAAATGATCATGAAAATAGTATTCATTATACATGTGCATCGTGGATGAAGAATGAGAATATTGATGTCTTGTTTCTTTGAGTGTATGATCAGTAATAAATTTTAGTGTGATAGTTTTGAAGTGAAATGAATGTGATAATGGAGTAAAATATGTATGCAGAAAATATGATGGATGTGTGTGTATGATATGTTCTGTTTTTGGTGTTAATGGTTAAATAGAGAACATGATTTGTTTTAGGTTGATATTGAGCTAAAATGGAGGTAGGAATGAAGAGGAAATAAAGAGGATATAAGCTAGAAATGATAGACTAAGCAAAAGAGATGAACTAGGAAGAAAATGATGATGAAGTATGCTGGAATATGCTAGATGGAGTGTTTTCACTAAACATGCATCTGTATTTTAGCCATATCTTAACCTGTAGACATCCAAATGAGATGAATTTTAATTTGGATTAAATTAAAAACATATGGCTACAATTTTCATGAGAAATAGAATTTGAATTATGTCTCTAAGGGTTTTTAAATTTTACTTGAAGTTGAATACCGGGTGCTATTGCACTTTGAGAATAGTCGGTAGTATTTTATGTATAAATGGAAGAATACTGAACCAAATTGTATGAACTTGATATCGTTAGAAACTTAAGACATATAGGAATAATTGTTTAGAATAATGTATTGCCTAAATCCTTCTTTTTCCTTGTCAAAATGGCCATGCAAAAGTGACCTGAAAATATGTTGAGAATAGCCATCAAGTAGTGCACGATCGAACGATAGTGCATAAGCACGATCATGATAGAGAGGAATTCTTAGAGGAGCTGCATGATTGTGACAGAGAGGGAAACTCAGGGGAGTTGCATGACTATGCACGAGCACGATCGTGACAGAGAGGAGAAATTAGGTAGTGCACGATCGTGCACAAACAAGCACGATCGTGACAAAAGGGAGATGTTAGGTAGTGCACGATCATGCATAAGCACGATCATGATAGAAGGGAGATGTCAGGCAGTGCATGATCATGCATAAGCACGATTGTGATAGAGAGTATTCAATAGGCAGCGCATGATTGTACACAAGCATGATCGTGACAGTGAGAGTGTAGTGATTTTTGATAGTTTTGAACACCCTTCACTCTTTTGACCATAACTTGTTCTCCGGACCTCCGATTAACTTAAAATCTGAACCATAAAATACTCACACATTGCCATTCCTCTCCACCAAATTTCATAGCATCTGAATTCATTAGGAAAGGATTGATAATGATTGATTGATGATGATTCAATAATCAAGTGTATTGAGTGATGAACTTAGAATATGTTTGTATTAGAGGTGTATATTGGAGTTATATAAATATAGTGCCCTGGAAAGCAAGTGTTTTTACATGTAACTTAATTTTCTTCTAGTTATAGTTTTGTAATGAAAAATGTTTATTATTAATAAAACAAAAGAATTTGGTTTTATTTGTATAAGCATAATATAACTAGTCATAAGGACCCAATATTCTTTTGTTAATAATATACATATACATGAAGATGTATGGGAAACATGTATATTATCAGAACCTAAATTAATTGATTCATAGTTGAATAATTAAGTTGGTCGCTTGATTATGGTTTAAATTGTAGTGTTGCGATTTATCTCTATATAAGTAAAGGAGTTTACTTCAAAGGAATGATGAGTTTCATATCATAATAGTAGTTGACTATCGATAATGGCACTATTAAATGAATATGGAATCAAGTATGCTTTCAAGAATAAAGTGGGCTGTTACTTTAGTCTTAAAACATACATTTTAGTGTTTGTTTATTATGGACCACAATCTTGAAGAGTGGTGAACTCATGTGTGTTTCATTATAATTCTTGATATAATCGGAATGAATTTTTACAGAGTATTAATCTAGTGTTTGCATGTTGGAATTATTAATTGAAACATATATTAGGGAACATTCACTCAAATGAAGAATTTATAGTGATATCATCATTTCTATATATTTTATGGAGATTGGTGATTAAACTGATGCTAGGAGTTTGATGGACTAGCTACCCATCAAGTCTTAACACCAAGATGAGATCTTGTGCGTTAATCACCATATAGAGTAAAGCGGGAGATATAGAAGGAAAAACCAACATAAGGGCAAAATGGTAATTTTATCCTTTATTTACGAATGGCTATAATAAGGTTCATAATAGGGTTTGCAATTGGAAATCTTATTTGAAATATGTGTTCTCATAATATTTAGTAATTCAAAAGTTTAACTAATTGTCTTTAGTGGAATGACATTTAGTTAATAAGCTAAAATTAATTCTAATGAGATTAAATTAATTTTGAGCTTATTGGAGCTTGAATTATCTAAGTCTAATAAGATTCCCTACTTGGCTTCAAAAAAAGTTATCAAGCAAAGTAAGAAATATAAATGCAATTGGACATCTTATTTGGTTTTATTAGGGCTGAATGTGCAGCTGCACATTTAGCATTGAATTACTAAATAAAGATGGTATTTATTATGTTTAATCATCATTAAATGGAGTAATGATCTTACTATTAAGTGGTTTAATGGTTGTCTTTTAACGATGGCATGTATTGTAACCTTTTAGCATTCATTTGATTAAAGATGAAAGAGGTGCATTTGATGGATCATCTTCCTTCTTTCATCACTAAAGCCGAAATTGACATGTCATTTTAGGTTATTGGTCTTTTCATATAACCATCTTAAAACAAATGAGAAGAGTCTCATTTAATGGCTTCTTTATGTTTGATTAAAGAACGAAGTGATGCATTGGATGCTGCTCTCTTCTTTCTTTTTATGCATAACCGAAATTGACAAGGTATAAGAGAGGTGTTCTTGCATTTTTGGACTCTGTCTCTTTCTTGCATGTGTTAGCCGAAATTTGCATGAGAGATGTCTCATCTTTAGCTTCTTTCTTCTAAGAAAAATCTCCTCGAAAGTTTTCTTCTCCTTTCCCACCAAAAGGATCTTGTTAACCAAGTTGTCCAAGAAGAACAAGTAGTTGATCAGATTGGTCGAGGATACAATATCGAGAAAAGGATACAATAACAAGAAGAGGACACATCGCTTAGGAGAGAATATATTGTCGAGGATAGGATAGCACAGCAAGGAGTTAAAATTGTAACGAAGGAGTCAGTAATATAATCTCCATCTTGTTCTTATGATAATTATTTTCAATATACCGTATCATGTATGGCTTGGCATGTTGATTTGGTTATCTTGCTTCTGTTGTGTTTTGATTTCTAAAAAAGTTTTGAAATCTACCGTTTTAGCCAAATCTTGCATGCTTTATTTTTCCAATCTAACACATGATGCGTTACTAGATGTTAATCTTGATCTATGATTGTAAATTTTTTAATTAGAGAATTAAAGATAAATTAAAAGGAGTTTTAATTTATCTAATTTTAATTATAGATTTTATAATCATTGCCAATATATTTGGGAACCTAATAGGTCTCACATATAGAATAACTTGGAGAGAGCAAAATTAATTTAATCAAGTTGGACTTGATTGTAAAGTTTGAGAAACTTTATGATTAAATATGAGATATTTAATAAATAAGGATCTATATGAGATATTGAATCTTATATGGGCATAATTGGTATTTAATTAGAATTATTTGTAATTCTAATTAAAGGTAAATTGAAATTAGAATTTAATTTCAATTAAATTACTAAAGTGTCCAAAGTTATTATAAATAGGCTTAAGCTCTATGGAATTAGCACTTCTTGCTTAACCCTCTCTGCAAGAGTTACAAAGTTCTCTCATTCTATTCTGTGGAAACCGTTAGAGGCCGGATACTTGTGCGGCTATGGTGGTTGAGACGGAACAGTTTCGAAAACGGTTCGAGGGATACAACAAGACAAAGATCAAGCTTCAGAATAAGGTACGAATTAAGTTTTGCTTTATTATGATTCGTGTTAATCATTTTATAGAATTAAATAGATCTTGGTTTTCAAGAAATCAAAAGTCATAAAAAGGTTTTGTGATTATTCCGCTGTGGTCGGGATCGAATCTCAACCCAGTTTCCCAACAGAATATCCTCTGGTTTCTTCGGGATTATACTCTATGGGAGTGGTATGTTACACTCTTAGTCATAAGACTAAGTTAAGTGGAATTTTTTAATTGCTTTTCAGTTATATCTATTGTAAATTCAAATTTGAGTATAAATTTATCTTTATTCCACCGTTCATACCTATTTTATACATTCCATATCCACATATGGAGTTAGATACAGTTTTATGTGATTATATAACCTGTAAACAGAATATTAAAAAAAAACCATCATTGATAGATCAATCCATATAATTGGTTGAAAAATGATCCAATGTACCTTGCAGCTCATATAGTTGGTTGACCATACTTCATGAGACCAGTTAGGATGGGGAACATATCGTAAATAGTTATGAAAAATTTTATATTTGGTTCTTTCTCTTGGTTGGGGCATCCGGCAATGATATAATCAAACAATATTTTAAAGAGTTAAGGAGTAAAAGAAAGGAAAACTAATTTATGATAAAAGTAACTTAAAGAAAGGAAAACTATTTTATAGTAGTTTCATAAACCAATCTTGCCTAAATCCACTGTTCAAGACATTTCTTAAAAATTTCAGTCTCTTTTTTCAACCAGGTGAAGAGGAAACTTGTAATAATTCTTTTTTTAAAGAATGTAAAATGTACCTCTTTTTACAATCTTTCTCTAAGAAGAAGAGTAACCATACTCACAAAAGAATTTACAAATTCAGAAGACCTTATTAGGTTTGTGGGTCAAATTAGTTGTTAAAAATAAGAAATCGCCATTATCAATTACTAATTAATGTGTATTGATTGATCAATATGTGGTTGACTAATGTAGTAACTGATGGAACATTAATGTTAATCTTAAGAAAGATTGTATTGGTTGGTCATTATGCGGTTGACAGATGTACTAGCTATTGGAACATTGGTTGATTGTAACACATTGGTTGACCAATGCATAATCAATATTGCTACAAAGTCTTGGTACATAAGTTTTGACAACTTTAACTTGTATTTTTCTACCATTAACCTATATAAGTCTCCCAATATACCTAAAATCATTATTCTAACAACTTTAAATGCGTAAACTTAATCTTTCTAATGCAAAATTGAGTTAAATAAAGCACTTCTTTAAATGTACCTAAATGTATGTTTTAAGGATCTTCCTTTTTCTTTAAAATCAAAACGTTAATACCTTTTAGTGACTAAAAGACTCATGCAATGAGCTAAAATATAAATGTGTTTATGTATAAAAAGCCTTTAAAATATCAAATTGATTAAGTAGGAAGTATACATTACATATTCATTTATAGCTTTGTTTTTCTTGTTCTTTCTTGGTCTTGATTTTGTTCTTCAATTGAATCAATTGAACTTCAACTTTTCTCTAGTTGAGTACATATTAATTTTAAGTGAAGAAAAGTCACGCCCATGAGTTAGCTAGCATGGTCGAACAAGTGCTGCACGACCATACAAGTGTAAGAATGATCTGTATAAAAATCTGAATAAATTTAGTTAGGTTGTTATATCCTCCAGGAAAAAAATTTTAAGAACACCTATAAATTTATATTATCAACATTTTGTAAATCAATGCCAATGTTTCATCTTCATTCCTCCTCCATCTTCGTCCCTAATTCTGTTATAAATTTACATAAGAAATCGTCCTCAAATGTCGCATAATTTGACGTGGTTGAGATTAGGAGATCTGGGTAGGAAGGTGGCGAAGAGACTCGTAGTGAAAAGGTAAGAGGGGGACTTCTGTAGTGTTACAAAGAAAATGACAGAGGATGTCGACACTGCCAATGCTTCCTCGTCATTCATGCTCCATCATCATCCCTAATTTTGTGATAAATTTACAGAAGACAATCGTCCGAAAATGTCGTATAATTTGAAGTGGTTGAGATTATGGGATCTGGGTTAGGTTTTACAAAGAGTAGGAAGGTGGCAAAGAGAAGAGAGACAAGACGGTGAGAGGACGACTTCTGTAGCGTTACAAGGAAGATGAAAGAGGACATCGGCTAGGTCTGCTTGACTCATAAGCTATGAAATTTGGGAAGAGTAACAAAGTGTTTAAAATTTAAGAAAAACGACGACGTTTTTCAATTAGATAGAATAAGACAAGGTTATATTAAACAGAAGATCTAGACTCCTGTGTGTATTAGTCTAATATGGAAACAAAAGTCTACTTTGATAATTTTTAAAAAGGTTTTCAAAATAGTAGTAGTACAATATTATTTTTAACATAATTAAATTTATTAGTGCAATCTAACATCACATCTGAACAATCTAAATTTATTAAACACTCAAACAATATTATATTAAAAATCTAATTTATATTTTAATATTATATAAAAATTAAATAAGTATGTGTCGTTATTTATATCAATTTTGATCTTATTATATTTATAATGTAATAGACATCATTTTAATACCCTTAAAATTTAAAATGATAGAATTATAAGTACTTATAGTTTTATTTTGGTTAATTGTGGGATAATATTGTTTAAAAAATTAGTTGTAGTTTAAAAATTTTGATAACTAAAATGCATGTTATTTAATTAAAATTATAAGTTATTTTTGAAATGATAATATTACAAAGGTAATTAGAGATAATCAACTATGAAATGGTGTGTAAATAAAATATCTAAGTATTTAAAGAAATGTAGAATATAATAACTTAAATTTAAATTCACTTTCTCATTAATTTTATTAAACTGAATTAAGTTAGTCAAATGTTGACTTTTCCGTACAATATTTTCAGTTTTCTTGGTTTGCGCATTGATAGGCATTGTAGGTCCCAGCAAACGCCCATCTAAAATCCTAAATAGATTCTCATAAAATAGCGTAGGATGGTTCTACTTCTGAAAAGAAGGTACCTATTGTACTTTGGTTCTTTCCAAAGATTACCCACTGACCTGAACGCGTCCCTACTCCCTGCTCCCTAGAGTATCTCTTCTCTGCCCATAAAACAAAACACTTTATTAATCCCATTAAATACGTTATATATTTTTGGGGTGGCGTGGCTGACGACCAGGAAATGAGATCCCCTTCCAGTACCACCAGCCACCCAGTGGTTGATAAGACATGAGCATGCCATCCTCATACCCATACCTCTGACCAGAGTCGATAGACATTTCAGTTCAGTTCAGCTCAGTGAGTCAAAAAGGACGGCTCTCTTTGTTGCTTTCTTTGTTATAGACTTGTAGTCCCCGCCCCGTCTTAAGTGCAATTTGTTGTCGTGAAATGACTACACTCAGGAGATAACTTCTCTTTGTTTTGCTTTTAATGGTTGAGACTCCGCGAACAGATCTTCTGTGATCTCCCTCCTGGGAGTCCTGACTATTCAAGTTGCACATCCATTAGTTCTGGGAATAGATCCTTATTTCTGATTATCCGTGCTATTTTATTCCTCAAACCATCCATTCCATTCACATATATTATATTAATAAATAAATGGATAATAATATTATATTAATAAATAAATGAGATAAGACGATTTGATCGCATAAGTTCTTTCTCTTCTCCGGTAACCTGTTCAGATAGTATAGTCCTAAAAGTCACATTTGAAGTATTAAAAAAATTTAATATTTTAAACTCATCATTTAAATATAATCTAAAACTTATTCAATCCGACAATGAAACTAATTCAATTCCAAGCATCAAAATTAACTACGGAATCTAAATACAACATTTATTCAAGTGATATTCAGAATAAAACAAGATAATAAGGTATGTTTATTTGTGTTTTTATCGTTTTATCATTTATCATTTATTTTTATTTAATAATTATTTTGTAAACCTATTAATATGGGAGTTTAACTTATTTAGATAAAAACATTCTTATGGATTTTCTTAATGATTGTTTGATCTATAAATTTAACAATATTCTTATCAGCTTTCTTCTTAACAAAATCTATTATTAATGCCTATTTGTGATATTTGTAGATCTATTCATTTATTAATAATACATATGGAACAAAAATAAAAGTTAGTCAGTAATGCATCAAAACATTTACGCCAACATATACCTTTCTTATATCTATTAGTGCTTCTACAAATACTCTTAGATATTTCAAAATATTATTAATAATCATACAAATTTTTATCATCAAGAAATAGAAGAAATAAAACAACTTTATAAACATTTTCAAGAATACTATCAAACTCATATATGATTAACTATTGTACTATATGTAATCACCTACATACGGAGATTATGTATTTTGAAAGTTTAGTATCTTAATATAAAACATAAAAAGATTATTATGAAGAATTATTAAAGAAAAACTTGATATTACTACTAATCTCTATAATTCATATACTCAAGATTTACAAAATACGAATAATCTATTAACCGAACATAAAAGACTTTTTCATTAATATGTCAGAAATAACTATAGATAATATCTTAGAAATAGATACTTTAGAATTAACTGAATCTACCATAATTTTTCATATTAATACATTATTATCAAATGAAAAACAAAAACAAATTGCCAAAATACAATTAAACCTTAAAGTTAGACAAGATATTAATCATCATCTCATTAAAAATATAATAAATCATAAAAATATTAGTTATTATGGAAAACTAATTCATGAAACACCTAATATAATAGACCAATGTAATGGATATATCCGCATAAGTTTAATAAATCAATAACAAATTTATAAACAATTACAAAAAAAATCCAGAAGAAAAACGACATAAAATAGGATATATGATATATACATCTATCTACTATTCAAATTTTATTAAAATCTACTTTCCAAAAAGGAATAGATTCTCCGCTACGAATGGCTATCATAGACTAGCGCATGAATAATTTAAACGATCAAGTAATAGGAATAATAAATGGAAATTTAGCTTATGGAAAAATAAAATTTAATGCTCATTTAAATTTAGGAATCCCTTTACAATCACATAATTTAGATGAAACTATTATTATTGCTTATAAATTTTATAGAGAAAATTTAATGACTATAAGACAATACCCTTTTTCAATTACTTATCAGATTAGTTTTGCTCTAGCTAATTCACATCATAGTATTGAATTTAAAAATTCAATAGGTTTATAATTCCAATTATAGTTTGATTGTTTATCTCTTTTATTTTTTCGCCCCTTCGACTTGTTTATGGTTGTTCTTCATTCTTATGTTAATCTACATATATTTCTTGATCTGATTCATATCCATAAATAATTTCATCTTGGTCAGTTATAGGTTTTATGAGGTCATTTTTTAAAGAATTGTTCTCTAGGGTTAATTTATTGACCAGTTGTTGGCTCTCGAATTTTTTCTTGATGAATAAGCATGATTTAAATTAATTATGAGGTCTTTATGGATTTATTTTGTGGAGTTAATTATTAT
>JANIHZ010000009.1:17064017-17097234 GCA_027478365.1 Erythroxylum rufum | reverse complement strand
TATATAGCAAATAAGAGCAGTAGGAGGAGCCGAAGAGACAGAAGCCGATCTCCATATTCATCATCTTATAGTAGATCAGACTCCACTCCCACATTCTCCTTTTGGTCACTGTTCCTTGTAAGCCTATCTTTCACTCTCTGTATGTCATCAATTTTGGACCTTAAATTGATGTAATTTCGAGTTAAGTTCAGAGAGTTTTGGTAAAGTTAATCAGTTGGATCACTTGGGGTAGTGCTAAGATTGATGGGTTTTGGTTGGATCTCTCGATGTTCCCTGGTGTAAGTATTTGTTTTCTTATGTTTTATTGTTAAATGGGATTGATTCAGATCTGGTTTTGGTCTTTTTGTAGGTGCGGATTGGAAAGTTTAAATCTTTTTTGACTTAGATCTCAGTATGTGGTTCGTTTTGGACGTGGGTTTACTAAGTTTGAACATTAGTGTATCACTGTTCTTTCCTTTTTCAACATGCATTAAAAGCAATAGTCATTCCGATCTCAACTTATTTATTTTGTTCACCTGCATCACTATTTTCCTGTCACATCTACATGTAGGTCTACCAGAAATAGCCTCTCTACTATGTAGGGGTAAGGCTGCATACTATCAGACCTCCCCAGACCCCGATTCACTGCGGGACTTCGGACTAGGTGTGATGATGATGACGACGACGACGACGACGACGACGACGACGACGACGACGATGATATATATATATATATATATATACAAAATCTAAGTTAGATGAGACCTTAGTCAAACCTCTTACTTAGAATATTAAAATTAATGTCTTCCCTTAATATGGCGAGAACCAGAGTCCTTTTAAAGTTAGGTTGTTAGGCAAACCCACGCCTACTTTACAGGAATATGTTTGAACCATGGAAATAGAATTTTCGAATTAATGGGTCAGTTTTAACTAGAAGCATTCATTTGTTGGGCAAATCTAAGATCAACATGGACAGAGGCCAAGTTGGGTAGTGTACATTAGATGTACACGTGTCAAGAGTTGATATCCCAATGAGTATGCACACATCAACAGTTGATAGCACTAGATTTGATAGTTGCATTGGAGATGCAATTGGTATGATCGATACCAACCAATTGAACTAAGGTGGTTTATTGGGCAAACCCAAGGTCATTCTTAGAGATATTGGATATCGACCCACTAAAAGAATTTCTCTACGAGTTCTCTTAAATTTATATTAAGTGTTATGAATTCGTGAAAATAGTGGGAACCATAATGCGTATTATTAAAGTCCTTATAAACATGCATTTAAGTATATTCTAATTTTTTCTCTCTTTAACGAAAGGATGCTATTGCCCAAGTCAACACCATAAGTACTAGTGTGAATTTAAGATTATTGATGGAAGCTAACAAGTTAAATGGACCAAACTTCCTTGACTGGCTCAGGAACTTGAGAATATTCTCAAGTTCGAGAAGCTTAGTTATGTCTTGGAAGAATCACTTCCCGATCCCCCTACTGCTAATGCTTTTGATGATGATCAGAGGGCATATAGGAAGCTTCTTGATGATAGTGAGATGGCCAGTTGTATTATGCAAGCCACTCTGTCACAGGAGTTATAAAAGCAGCATGAGGCTATGGATGCTCATACCATAGTATATCATCTTAGGGAGGTCTTTGATGAGCAAGCAAGGTCCAAAAGGTTCGAGACTTCGCGATTCCTCTTCCGCTCCAAGATGGTTGAGGGGACATCTCCAGTGCAGTATGCACTAAAGATGAATGGCTACACCGAATGGTTGGCCTCCTTGGGTTTTGTTTTAGATCATGAACTAAGTATTGATTTAATTCTAACGGGTTTAACTGATAGTTACTCATAATTTGTGCTTAACTATCGAATGAACAATATATCCAGTACAATTCCCAAGCTGATCAACATGCTTAAGGCAGTTATCATTTGTCCGCAAAGACAAGGCTGTGATGCTGGTAGACTCTTCTAGTTCGAAGAAAAAGAGCCAAAAGAAGAAGAAATCCGCAGGGCCTAGGGAAGGTGTCAAGAAAGCAAAGAAGACTATCTCGAAGGGAACTTGTTTCCACTATTGTAAGGATGGCTACTGGAAGAGAAACTGTAAAGCCTATCTAGAGTCTTTAAAGTAGAAGAAGGCACCTGATGACTTTTAGACTTAATACATACTGATGTAAGTGGTTCGATGTCCATACATGCCGAAGGTGGTTTCGTATACTTCATTACTTTTATCGATGATCATTATTGATATGAGTATATGTATCTTATGAGATACAAGTCTAAAGCCTTTTAAAGGTTCAAAGAATTTAGAAATGAAGTTCAGAAACAACTTGGGAGTATATGTATCGGATCGAGGTGGTGAATACTTGAGCCAAGAGTTTTTGGATTATCTCAGGGATAATGAATATTGTCCCAGTGGACTCTACCTTACATGCCACAACACAATGATGTGGCTGAGAGGAGAAACCGAACTTTGTTAGACATGGTGAGGTCTATAATAAGTTTAGCGAATTTACCAAAATCCTTTTGGGAGTATGCACTCGAAACTTCTGTTTATGTATTAAACAGAGTCTCATCCAAGTCAGTTGATGTTACTCCATATGAGATATGGACTAACAAGAAATCCTATCTTCCTCATATGAAAGTTTGAGATTGTTCTGCTTATGTGAAGCGGATTCAGTCAGATAAGCTTGAAGCTAAATCTGACATGTGTCTGTTTGTAAGATATCCTAAGGAAACTATAGGATATCAGTTATACCATGTTTCGAAACAAAAGGTGTTTGTTTCAAAACATGATGTCTTTTTAATGGAAGAGTTTCTTCTAAGAGAAGACAGTGGGAGCAAAATTGAACTTGTGGAAGTTCAAGATGCTCAAATAGATGCAAATCAACTGCCTGGACTCGAGACTATTGTTCATGAATATGAAACAATAGTTCAACCTTCTGACACACAAGAAGCTCACAGGTTAGTTAGGATACATTATGTTCCTGAGAGATACAGATTTCTCATAAGTGAACTTAATGATGTATTGCTCATAGAAGATGATGAGTCTACTACCTATGAAGAGGTTCTGAAGAGTTCAAAATCTGACAAATGGCTTCAAGCTATGAAATTCGAAATGGATTCCATATATAAAAACTAAGTATGGACTTTAGTTGACCCACCCAAAAGGATAAAACCTATGGGGTGCAAATTAATTTTTAAGAAGAAAACTGATTTGGAGAGTAATGTAGTTACCCATAAAGTTAGGCTTGTAGCTAAAGGTTATTGTCAAAGGCAAAATGTTGACTATGACGAAACGTTTAGCCCAGTAGCTATGCTTAAATCCGTTAGGATAGTCCTAGCCATTGCCACTCATTATGATTATAAGATAGCAAATGGATGTGAAGACAACTTTCCTTAATGGAAACCTAATCGAGGATGTGTATATGACACAACCTGATGGTTTCATATCCATGAATGGAGAAAAGGCATGCAAGATTCAAAAATTCATTTATGGATTGAAGCAAGCATCCAAGAGTTGGAATATCCGATTTGATGAGACAATCAAAGAGTTTAGTTTCTCATAAATCTAGATGAGCTGTGCGTGTATAAGAAGGTTAGTGAGAGTGCAATCATGTTCATTGTACTGTATGTAGATAATACATTACTAATAGGAAACGATGTCTCTGTTTTACAATAAGTCAAAATTTGGTTAGCTAAGAACTTCTCTATAAAAGACCTTGGAGAAGCAACTTATATTTTAGGGATAAGGATCTATAGAGCTAGATCTAAGAGGTTCCTTAGTCTTAATCTACATACACAGACAAGATGTTAAAGAGGTTTAGCATGGAGCAGTCCAAGAGAGGTTATCTTCCCATGGTACATGGGATTACACTCTCTAAATCTATGTGTCTAAAGACACAAGATAAGAGGACTCACATAAGTTTGATTCCTTACGCTTCAACTATAGGATCAATCATGTACGCTATGTTATGTATTAGACCTGATATATTGTATGCTCTAAGCGTCACGAGCAGATACCAGTCGGACCTTAGTAAGGGTCATTGGGTGGCTATCAAGAACATCCTTAAGTACTTAATAAGAACTAAGGATGTACTCTTGGTATATGAAGAAGGTGATCTTGTGGTAAACAGGTATACTGATGCTAGCTTCCTATCCGATAGGAATGACTCCAGATCTCAGTCCAGATATGTATTCATACTGAATGGTGGTCCAGTCAGTTGGAAAAGTTCCAAACAAGAGACGACTGCAGATTCGATGACAAAGGCGGAGTATATTGCAGCTTCAGAAGCGGAAAAGGAAGCAGTTTGGATCAAGAAGTTCATCATGGAACTTGGTCTGCTTCCGAGCATCACTGACTCAGTGCAGTTGTATTGTGACAACAACGGGGCTATAGCATAGGCAAAAGAACCAAGGTCTCATCAGAAGTCTAAACATGTACTCAAGCGCCACCATTTGATTAGAGAAATCATTGGTAGAAATGATGTCAAAATAGATAGAGTTTCCACCGATCAGAATATAGCTAATCCGTTGACTAAGCCTATTTTTCAAAAGAGTTTTATGTCACATGTACACGCTTATGGTATTACATATCAAGGTGATTGACTTTAGTACAAGTGGGAGTTTGTTAGAGAATTGCTCTAGAGGCAATCACCTTTAGCACTTATTTTACAAATCATTTTATGATTAATAAAAGCATTTTTCATTATTTCGATGTTCATGCATTTATAGATTTGATGTTGATCTTAAATTGATTTAATGAAGTCCTTGATACAACATAGCATGGAGGAAATCATGATGAGATCATGGTAATGAGATTCCTATCATGTGTAATTATGGTAGTATCTAAACTTTCCCTAGTCATAGGATTAATGAGATGGAATATCGTTAATCCGAATAGACTAGCACATGTTTTACTCCTTGATTGGATCAAGCAGTGGATCTCATAAGTTGAAGACATGAGTTGTTTAGAGTTAACATGTGGATGTTTACTAAGGGTAGTAAGTACATTGGATTGACCTCCTATGAGACAATCATATCGATATTCTATTCCAGCGTCAATGATAATCTTATCATAGCAATGGTGCAATTATCCTTTGACTTGAGGTGCTCAAGGATATCTCAAATACTGATCCTATGCTTTGACTCCATTCATCGGTGCCTTTCAGGAGTTACTCATAGGGTGGTGATTGGGTATAGCTTGAGGTATTCAGGGGTAATTGAGTAGCCAATAAAGGATTCACCACTCCTAATAGAAGGAGATGATACTCTAGTGTCGGGGTCATTACTCGGGAATCCCTAGCCAGAGCAAGTATGTATCATGAAGAGAGTCTTCAATGATATATAAAATAATGAGATCCTCAGGACAAGATCTAATATCACTTGGACTAGATGTGACGTAGTCAGTCTAATGTGACGTAGTAAGTCTAGTGGGAGTTGACATTTTGACCATACTCTAAACTAAGTGGGGTATAGATGGTGAAAGGACGAATTGCATGGCAACATTGCATATGGAAAGGTTCATAGTCAAACCATTGACTTTCTGGTCAATTGGGGGTCGTGATGCTAGATACCGCTCTTAACTTACTTGAATTAAGTGTTAATTCAAGTGGCCAACATAACCAGGAACCTAATGGGTCACATACATAGGAGATCCAAAAGATGAGTAAAATGGTCTTGAATGGTGATTCAAGATATGAGAGAGTGTTTTGAGATTGTATCGCGACGTGATCGTAGTAAAAAACGTTGCATAGAATGGATTAGAAACAAGTATTATTGGCTGCCAATTTGACCATTAACTTCCCGAAACTTCCGTTAATGCATGCTATTCATAATCATTAACTTCCCATAACTTCCATTAATATATGCTATTCATGGTCATTAACTTCTCATAACTTTCATTAATGCATGCTATTCATGACCATTAACTTCCCATAACTCTCCATTAGTGATAGTGGTTATGGAAGGCCAAATGGTGCAAAAAATATAGATGATTTTTGTGCACCTTGTCTAAGACACAAGTCAAAGAAAGAATCTTTTTTTCACACACACACTCTTTTTCTCTCTAACTCTCACAAGAGTTCTTGTCTTTGCTAGCACAAAGAAAGAATTCTAGCCATCTCCTAATGAGGTTTCATCCTTCTATCTTCATGTGGACTTTCATTAAAGATGGTCTATGTTGATCGTTGTGGTTTACGACAACTCAACATGAAGAAGATTAAGGAACGAGGGAGATCGTTAGAAAGGTATGTAAATAACTTACATTTCATGTTTGTTTTCTATATCTATATGCATGAGTAGATCTGGTTTTTAAGTTTCCGTTTTATTTTTTGCTACATATATTTGATATATATTATGTAAGAGATGAATGACTGAAACCTTACAAGGTCAAATGGAAAATAATTCTTTAAAGATCAGGCACTCGTGGTAGCATTTGGAGGAGTTCCTTATCATCATTCTATTTTTATAGGTATATCTATCTATAGATTCTGGATCTATGAAGGTATTTCCTAAGGCCACTCAAGAAGCTGTAGAAGAAGTAAAAATCACCGTTGTTATTGACCAAAAGAACTCATGCTTGTCTTGATCTGCAAACTCTTTCTTTGCAATTTCATAAAATTCACAACCTGGAAAAAGTATCCATAAGAAGTGAGAATCTAGCATACAGGGATATTCTATTATGTGTATTTAAAAATTACCTCAATGTGTTTTATTGCTTTGGTCCCCTTCTTGAGTAGAATCTTATTTGCAGAAAGAACTTGAAAGTTGACAAGAGCATCTATACTGCCTATGTTAAAGCAATAAGATTAGAACAACACTTCATTTACATTGAGAATTAGTACTTTTTTGGATAATCCTTTTATTGGTCATCATATAAGAATGCAAGTACTTAATAGAATAAATATATCATTATCTCTTGTTTAATTTCCTTAATTCGCTTATGTTGTACATTATCTTGTTATCTTTTTTGTTAAGATTAATTGCTTATGTTCATGCTTCTTGAATTTTTTTATAAAAAGAATTGAATTATTGTATTGTAAGTTTTTGAACTACATTATTTGTCTTGATTAAATTAAGTTCACAATAAAGTAGTTAATATTTTATTTTTTAGATACATCGACCTGTTTGTAAGTATAGTAGTTTTACAATTCTAATCTACTTCTTGTTTCTTTCTTCTTTTATTTTTGTATGATGGTGATGATTAAGAGTGGGCAAGGAGGCAATGGTGAAGGATTTTAGAGTGCCCACATATATTGGTTTTGTTTAGTATTTTGATTAATTCACTTATATTCCATATGGAATGGAGGACATATTATAGACAAATATTTTAACCAGTGATTTTTTACTTTGGTATTTTGAATATGTTAAAAGGTTGGATTTTACAGGTCCTCATGGACTATATATCGATATAAATGTAGTTTATTTGTCATTTACATTTATCAGTACATATGCAACGTACATTAATATCTATATATTGCTTTTAATGTATATATGGATGTTTCCTATATAATGAAAAGAGTTTGTTTTTACGTTAAATATTATTGGTAACAAAAGAATAAATTGTTACTTTTATTGTTACAAATTGTTGCCAAAAAATGTTCACTTTGTTGCTTTATCTATTTAACATTGTTACCTAAAAAACTTAAAATGTTGCAATATTCATTTAATATTATTGCTATAGTTTGAAACTAATGTGTTGCCTTAGTCAAAACTTAAAGCAACATTTTTTTATGTTTTTGCCTAATCAAAAAAATTTGTTGCCTTATACTTATTGCAGCGCCATTTCTTGTAACGATATGAAATATGTTGCCTTAATAGAAAGGAAACGATAATTATACTTATAGCTATACTTTTTATGTTGCCTAAAACACTTTTTCCATAGTGAATCACTCTCTTTAAGTAATTAGCCAAGTAATAGTAGGAAATTTTTACTAGTTTTCTAGTGCTTAACTCATGAAGTTAATAATTTGTTCACTATTGCATTACTACTAAATGATATGTGCATTTATGTTTAGTTGTAAGTAACATTTAGTAATAAAATAAACTGAAGCAGGGAACACCACTTTGCTCACTATATTTTTGGTTCCATTTTAAGGGAAGCAATTGGTGTTTAGAAAACTTATGAACTATTAGTCTACTTATTTTCTTTTTTATATATTCTTGAATTTTTTATTGTATTCTTTTTTTAATTTCTAATTCTAAGTAATTTTTTCTATGCTTGATGTTTTTTGATTTTAGGTTTGGCTAACCTATTAACATGGTGACAAAGAGCATATAACCATATGAAACTAGATAGGCTGATAAATGAAATATCTAACTATTAGTAGTATGACAAATAAACACTCTATAAGACTTGGGAGAGATGTAAGGATTTGCTAAGGAGGTGTCCAGACTATGAGTTACCTACTTATTTACAATTTCAGATGTTTTATAATAGTCTGAATAATGTAAAAAAATGGATGGTTGATGTAACAACTGAGGGAGCCTTGCATTACAAAAATCTAAATGCAACCTTAAAGTTGATTGAGGAGATAACAATAATACGTCAAAGTATATGCAATACACCCTAAATGATCACGTAATGATTGAGCTCTTAAGGTTACAAGAACGGTTATAATGACTTACTTAAATCTTGATGTATTTTATTTATCCTCTTTTTTATTCTTCACTTGAATTATATATGTTCCATTTGCTTATTTTCTCCATCCTTAGATTGTTTAATTGATTCAAATAGCTTTTGTTTTACTTATTTTACCCTTCTATTGAACTTGATCTTTCATATATTAACTTAAAGACAAAAATATTAGTAGTAACATATTTTGTTATCATCAAAACTACAATTTAGAACCTCATTTGATCCAATATGCTCCTTATTTTAATGAGAATAAAATATTAGGTGATATTAGAGAAAAAGACATTGAGTAAGTTCCTTTATAATAAAGCAATATATAATGCATGCTTTCCCTTAATTCATGCATCATGAAAAAATCAAGTTTTGATATTACCATTTGATTGACTTATTTTATGAGTTAGTTAATATTGTAATAATCGCAAGTGTATGACATAGCCATACTTAGTGCTGGCAAGTACAGGTCGATCCCATGAAGATAGTGATTACTAGTAATTAATTTTTTCTTATTATCTAGCCTATAGATTGATTTTGGATTTTTAATAACAACAAAATAAAATTAATGCAAGTAAAATAAATGGGCAACGATATTGAATTCAGAATTAAGGAAGCACTAAGAAAATTATCGATATCAGAAAATTAGTATCTAGGTTTAGAATCCCCCTAAACCCGTAATAGATTGATCTTTTATTATGTAATTGTTTGTTGATTTATTAGACTGTGGAGACTCCTATGGTATGCTAATAGTTGATCTTAAGTCAACTAACAGCTAATCCTAAGGTTTCCAACTGAATTACTTAGGTTAAAGTTTATAGGATTGCGTTATTGATTTATGAGTCCCTCTATTAGGTTTGACCCTAGTCCGAAAGATTTATGTCATCTTATGTCTAGGGTTGCAATCAACTCCTTCTAATTATGGTAGATCTATTCAAACCTAAGATTTATCAATCTTTACATATGAAATCAAATTATAATCTAATATTATTGGGTCTATTAGAACATAAATAAAAATGTAATCAGATCAAAATATAACAATCAAACCAACTGCATTAATAAAAGAATCAAATCATATCAAAGTATCAGTTTAGGGTTCATCTAATCTAAATACTAACAACATATTTAGTTACACATTATCGAACACGAAATCACACATACATTAAAAGAAATTCAAATTGAAAATTATGGGTTTATAATTCTAAATCTCTCTGATTGTCTTCTATCGAATACTTTTGTGATGTAGAGGTTTGATTTTGTATTCTAATGGATCTTTCGATGAATTCCTTGTGTTTTCTGCTTCTTTGGATCAAAATTGTCCCTTGAGAACAATCTCCACCTTTAGAATCACCTCTTAATGTCTACTTCCTATTCAAGTCTTCGTTCATGTCCTTTTATATGAAATTCTAAGCTTTTGTTTGATGCACGATCTTGTGCAAGACCGTGCATCACCAAGTTCTCTTAAAATTGTGAAACAACATGGCCTAGGAGATGTGCACATACTGATGCTTGGTTGTGCATCACTTTTGTGCGTCGAATCTTTGTTTTATGTCATGTTTTCATTCAAATTCTTCTCCTTTAAGTTTGTGAAGACAATTATACTCCGTGAACACAATTGGAGCAAATTAAGTACCAAATATATAACAAAAGTATCAAATATCAAACAAAAACACATTAAATATGAGGTAAAATTATAGTGAAATTTGCATTAATCAATATCCCCAAACTTAAGCTTTTGCTTGTCCTCAAGCAAACTATAATCAAAATTATAAATTTTATGGCATCAATCCATCACCAATTTCAATATATCCATTCATACTACACATCGTCATATCCTATTGAACCAAATTAACATACAATTATAGTCAAGTTATCCTAAAATTAACTTCCTAAGAAATATTAACGGTAACCAAATCAACAATCACATTAAAATCAAAAGCATATCTTTTTACACCCTCACTAGGATTTCAATCAATGCACTCAAGTGTTTAGGGTGAAAATTATCAAAACACTCAATCCATGAATAGTAAAATCCTTACCATATGCTTGCAATAAAATCACATCTCCCCCACTTATGTATAAACTATAAACAAAAATTTAAAGGTCTTCATAAAATTTGTAATGAGGCTTAGATACAATATGATTGGGATAATAACAAGGGATAATTTGAAGGAAATTTACTACACAATATGTTTCAAGACTTGTTTATAAATACGCAAAGGTCCTTTCAATGTAATTTCATTGGTACTATATTTTTTTCTTTTTTTTACTTTTCTCTTTTTTATGAACAAAATAGTTCGAGCATTCAATATCACAATTAAAGAAATAATGGACCTTTCAAGAATTTCAAGTCTCAAATAAGTAGATAATGTAAATAAACTTTAAGGTTCAAAACAATAAAAAGGTCTTCAAAAAAAAGATAAGGGTTAATATATAGGTTAAATCATTAAAAATGGATAAGGCTCAACTTAGTTATTCCTGAAGGTAAATTTATGGGTGTGGTAATTTTTAAATAAGTAAGCTAAAGCAAGTTGTTTAATCTAAGAGTCTTCATCATGTCAATGGTTTTAATTTAACAAATATGATCTCAATATGCATAATAAAAGCATATTCTAGAATCATCCTACTACACATTGAAAACACAAATGAAAAAAATAACAAGAGCTTAAAAATTTTAAAAAATTTTGCTCTTTGGCTCAAAAGATCATAAAAAGGATGGGTATTATGTGTGTAAATAATATGCAATAATAGTCAACTTGATGATTTCAATGAATATTAAAAAAATGACATAGAAAAATAATTTTATTATAACCATCATCCTTTTGCATACCAATTGAATCAATATTCAACAATGAAACATAGTATTGATGGACATATTTCATTCAATTCATAATATCAATTAAATCAAGATTATAATAATCTTGAAGAAAATTGTTAAAAATTCAATAAACCTTGTCCCCACATTTAAAGTTATACATTGTCCCTAATGTACACAATACAAGTATAGATAAAAGTGAGAGGGTTTCTTGGTACTTACCTAATTGTGATGATTTCATTATTCATATCCATCCAATGGTGAACTACATCCTTGCAAAATATAAAAGAAAAGGATAAAAAGAAAAAAAGAAATAGATAACATAATAAAATTATGTACTAACACACAAAATAAAATCAAAACGAAATAAAACTGAAACTTATCCTAATTCATGGGTTGCCTTATGATAATTGCAGATTGCATCGTGTTTCTATGGGTAGTTTAGTTTGTATTTAGTTGTTAATTTGATTTTTTAGTGCATGTTTAGGTAGAATTATGTTAGTTAGTAAATATTTGTGTTTAAAGCATTTTGTGGGTTAAAGTATGCTTTTGAGCTTCAATTTTATATATTTGAAGTGCCTTGATGAGTTTGCTAGTATTTCAGGCCAAGTATTGAAGAACGGAGAAGGGTCGGACCCAGAACCAGGGCCGCGATAGTGACAAAACTAGATGCAAGGGGCCATGATCGTGACAGAGAACCAAACAAGGGGGCTACGATCATGGCACTATGTGACAGAACACGCACACAGCCTTCTCGACTTGAGCTTTCAAGGAACTTTTCAGACCTTTCAGACCCAAAAAAGGCCCTAGGGTTGCCCAAATTAGAAAAGCCTATAAAAGGCATTATGATGAAACCGTAAGAGAGCCTCCATTTTTGCTACATTTGAAAAACCTTTAAGAAAGAAGAGAGAAGAGGAAGAAGAGGAGAGAGAGAGGAGATGTAATATCCCATTACTTATGAGGAGGCTAGAATAGTAAATATGAGTGATTACTGAGAGATTAGAAATGCATTGCATGCTCATGCATGATATAATATACATATACACGTGAATATTGGATTTTTGCTCATGAAAATAATTATACATGCATTCATGGATAATTTCGGGTATAATTGAATTGAGTTGTGATATTATTGAGAATTTTGAATATATTATATTGGAAATTTTATTGGTTAGTGTAATTGTTATATTTTTGAATTTTAGTGAATTTTAGGAATAATTTCAGAAATTATTGATTATTATGGAGATAATTGGAGTGTAAGGATGAGAGTTATGGGAACTAGTTCAAAAAGAACTTAGTTAGAGCCTTAGATATTACATAAGTGACAAGTGTCACTGACTTAGTTAAGTTACTTTTTTTATAATTTTGTTAGAAAGTAAGTTATGTTCTTTTGGGAGTTGAAAGACTAAGTACTCTGTCCTAGTTACCTTCTTGTAGCCATCTTCTTCAAGTTTCTTCTAATACACAAAGTTTTTCATCAAACATCCTCCAAGAGTTAACTTTGTTTTCCCTTATCTTCTACCACTCCCACTTTGTTATTTGTTCTTTCTGCCCTAAGAAAAAAATGTATATTTATAACCGAAGCTCGTCAAACTATACCATGGTGTACGTGAATTGCATAGAGTTTAGGGCTTCATGATAGTTGAAGATCTTGGAGTTTTATCAAGTACGTGTTGTGTAAATCTTTTAGAGTTGTTGATTTATGAGATAAATTGGATGAATTAACTGTCATTTGCATGATTATGGGATTAATGATCATCTTCATGAACACTGTGCAAATGAGATGAAAAATCTGGATATAATGTTATTTAGTATTTGATGGTTATTTGTGATCAAATAATGTAGAAATGATTTTCTTAGAGTTGAATGATCTTAGAAAACATGTATAATTAGTTGTAGAAACAATTTGAAGAAAATAGAAGTGAAGGCTCTGTTTTCACTGTATACGTGAGTGTTGAGTATATTTAAGGATGAGAACAAAATGAATTTTTGAGTTAAGGAATAAGTATGTGGTGATGTCTAGGAAGGAAAATGAATGATCTAAAATAACAGATGAGGAATAAATGAAGAAGATGCAGAAGTTGAAGGTGCAGAAAAATGAGAGTGAAATAGTGTAGTAAAGTGGAGTTCTGCGTGGGTGAAGTTTTCTAGTTCTTTTGATGACTTTTGTGAAAACTTGGATTTTAGAATTTTGCTTATGAATGATGAGTATAATAAGGGATGAGAAGATTGTTTAAAGTGGATGTTGGGAAGAAAAAATAGAGAATGTACAACAAGGTTGAAAAGTAGAGAATGTGAAATGCAGAACATAAAGAGTTACATAACTGATATCTGGTTTTTGAGGATTTAGAGATTTTTAAGTAAACTTGCTTATTTAGGGGTACTGTGAATGTGTTGTGAATGAGTTGAATGGAAATAGAGTACAAATAGAAAAAAAAATGAAGATTGAGGTGTAGGAGTTAGTGGGAGAAGAAGCACAGTGAATGAAGAAGAGAAGTTAGAAAAGTTAGTATTGATCTGAAACTTCCTTGATTAAAATGTGTTGATCTAAGAAGATTTTGACAAAATTGTCTGCATGAAAGTTGTAGATCATTCTTTTAGCTTTCCATTGCTATAAAGTTTGCAATTTTTGGAGTTCTGGATCAAAAGATAAGGAGGTTTGAAGGAGGGATGCATGAACAATCGCAACTGTTGCGAAATACATACCCAATTCATGTACGATCGCAACTTTGAAGGTTTAAGGGTGATGAGTATAGGTCGATTTTTTGGCAATATCTTCTTTGTCCAACCTCCAAATGACATGAGATAGAGACCATTGGACTCATAAGACATTGCTCTACCTATCCACCAATAATCATAGATACCTGAAATGAATTGAGAGAGATCTAGTGAAAAATGTGGGACAGTCTGACTGAGTATGTTCTCCAACTTTTTGTCCTTATTTGTCACACCTTGATTTTTTTTCTCACACCCGTGAGTCACTCACGCCTGTGACTTTTCTCCCTCACCCCGTGAGTTTAATTGCAAGACTGATATTATTTGTCATATCAAGTCACTGTGCTCTCCAATAGTAACCGTGACTTGATTTTGGTTTGAACACCTGAGAGCAGTTGCAAACTGAATAGTCCTATTTCTTTTGACCATAACTTCTTTTCTAGATGTCCAAATAAGATGATCTTTGATTTGGAGTAAACTAGAGACATAAGGCTACATATCATATGAAGCTGTTGAATTGTAATTCAGACTCTAAGATGTTCAATTTCGGGATAAAAATTGTGTAAAGTATACTATTTTAGAATAAGAACAGTCTGAAAATGTTTGAGGTATATCTTACAAATTAGTAAATCAAATTGAATGATTTTGGTATCAATAGAAACTTAAGAGATGGGAAAACAATGTTCTAGAAGAGAGTATGGCCAAATTACTTTATTTTCATTGTCTAAATGATCAAGAACAGTAGACCCAAAATTCAGTTTTTTGGAAAATCTAAAAGTGATTCAATGAGTTATGAATTATGATTTCAATGGTTTTATTGAGGTATAAACCTAGGTATAAATTATACTTAGGTGAGACTTGATATGGGATTGATTTTGTGAAGAAACTAATGGATTAATACCCGAGGTTGTCATGAACATGCATTGTACACATTTCATTACATACATGTGCATTATTAAACACTTATAATTGTACAAATTGTGATATATGTGTATGTTATTTTGATATAGAGGAGTAACTGGAACGTCAACCTCCAGACGTGGCCGAAATTTCCAAGCATTAGCTTCGAAAGCAACTTGTGAGTAACCTAGATGGTCTCACTCAATTAAATGTTTGCTTGTTTTATATTATGTTTGAATTGTCGAATGAATGTGTTTTGATTGTTGAATTTCGGATAATGAAGGTTCGATGATTGTGACATATGAATCAAATATTAAAGTGCTGCTTGTATATGAATGTGATGAACTATGTGCTTCATGACATGATTGATTGTGACAAATGGATTCTATATATGAATGCATAATCAGATAATGGCAGTTGTGACCAGGGTAGCCACTGTAAAAAGGGCTTAAAGCTCAGATTGTGAAAAAGAGCCTAAGACTCACTATGTAAAATGAGCCTTGCATCCCCATCGGATAAGGGACAGTTATCGTTGAGCTCAGTATTCAAAATGGATACGGGACAGTTTAGGCATTCTGTCACAACAACATAATAATTGGAAAAGAGCCACATGAGCATTTCATATGCATTTTGTTAGGTATATTGATTGATTGAAATGCAAAATTGCCTATGCTTAAGTGAAAATGTAATACGTAATCAATTATGCGAAAATGTGAATATATGTTATGTGAAATGATGTGTTGCATGAATTGAGTGAACCATTGATGATGGTTACCTTATTGAGTTCGCAAAACTCACTAAAATTGCAACGTTGACTTTTCATGACCGAGAGACGACTCTAGCTACTAAGAGACTCTACCAGTAGTGTAGACTGGTGATTTGGGAAGTGAAGTTATGGCTCAAAGGTCGGTCAGCTGGGTTTTAGACAGATTAGTTAGACTTTGCATATTTCCTCTTTCATGTAGCACTTTTGTAGTAGAATTTGATGATGTAATTGTAAGAAGCTTTGGTTTTCTGAAATAAAATGAGCAAAGTTTGGATTTTAAAATATTGCAACTTTCTTATGATGCTTATAAGTGAATAAAGTTAAATGATGCTATGTTAAGTGAATGTAGTGAATGAACGTAGCGCACCATTATCATAGGATATGTACTGGAATGTCCTAAGGGTATTCTGGTATGTACTTTATGGTAAGGGGTGCTACAGGAGTGGGCAGTTGCAGCTGCTGCATTCCTGGGCCATCCCGATCCTTTCCAAGTGACATTTCCATTTCATCTTGTTATTCTTTTCTTTAAATGTATATGATGAATGCAATAATGATGATAGGTTTGGATTAGATGATTTTATAAACTCTTTAGGGATTTTTGAATTGATTTAATGTTAATCTAGCTATCTTTTATGCTTATTGATTGGTTGTGATTAATTGCGGTGCTTGAATGTTTTGGTAATAAACTAAGAGGGTGAATCAAATAAAAATGATTGAGTTAGATTAATGAGAGTTAAGCGACTCAATAGGCCACATGATTAATCAAATCGATACTTTGTACAGAGAGAGATCCCGTGTGAAGAGCCAGTTGTTCATTAGAACACTTAAGAACTAATTAGGTTATGAGTTGATCATTAATTGAGAGCTTACACTTTCAATTACTCAGGTTAAAGTTTATAGGATTGCATTATCGATTTATGATTCCCTCTGTTAGGTTTAACCCTAATCTGGAAGATTTATGTCATCCTATCTATAGGGTTGCAATCAACTCCTTCTAATTATAGTAGATATATTCAAACATAGGATTTCTTAATATCTTTGTATGAAATCAAATTATGATATAATATTTTGTGGTTGATTAGAACATAAATAAAACCAGTAATCAGATCACAATAATCAACCAAACTAATTGCATTAATAAAAGAATCAAAACATATCAAAGCATTAACATAAGATTCATCTAACCTAAATACTAACAGGAAGTTTAGTTACATATGATCAAACAAGAAATCAAATATACACTGAAGCAAAAACAAATCGAAAATAATGGGTTCATAATTCTAAATCTCCTTGATTGTCTTCTATTGAATACTTTTATGATCTAGAGGTTTGATCTTCTATTCGAATGGATCTTTTAATGAATTCCTTGTGTTTTCCGATTTTCTGGATCAAAATTGCCCCTTGAGAACGATCTCCACATCTGGAATCATCTCTTAACATCTGCTCCCTCTTTAAGTCTTCGTTCACGTCCTTTTATAAGAAATTCTATGGTTTTGGTCGATGCATGGTCTTGTGCATAACTATGCATGAAACCATACATCACCAAATTCTCTAAAAATCACAAAATTGCACAACCTGGGAGATGTGCATGGCCATGCATCATTTATGTGCATCAAATCTTCGTTTTATGTCGTCTTTTCGTCCAAATTCTTTTCTTTTAAGTCTAGGAAGGAAATTATATTATATAAACACACTTTAAGCAAATTAAGTACCAAATATACAACAAAAGTATCAAATATCAAGCAAAAAGACATCAAATATAAGGTAAAATTATAGTCAAATATGCATCTATCACCATTATATCCTTGGCCGATGTTAAAGCTCTTGGTAACTTTCTTTTGAAAACAATTATTAGAAACACCATTCTTGTTGCTTATTTAATATTAATAGAAGTGATACTAATTATTAGTATTCATTTGAAGTCACTTGGTATTGATAGACTAGGCAAAGAAATTAATATGCTTTAAGTCTGCACATAAATAAGGTTCTTAGGAGTTAGCTCTTACCCCTTTTATCAACTCATATCTTTGTGGGTTTATATATATTATTAGTATTCATTTAAAGTCACTTGATATTGATAAACTAGGCAAAGAAATTAATAGGCTTTAAGAATGCACATAAATAAGGTTCTTAGGAGTTAGTTCTTAACCCTTTTATCAACTCATCTCTTTATGGGTTTACTTAACCAATATCTTTTCATGTATGTCATAAAAATAATATCTCACATAATGAGAATTGAAAGTGTTAGTGTTATAAGAGAAAGACCTATAAGTGTATAGGCTATAAGCATTTTTAGGTCTTTGTGGATGCTGTAAGTGATATAATGCTCTCTTTGTATATATATGGAATTAGAAGATCTCTTATATATGAAAAAGCCTTACATATAAATTGATAAATGGCATAAGTTTTTTGACAAAAATATATTCTATATTGAATGGGAGTATATACCATACCTTTATGATTATAATGATATCTATAATGATTATGAGATTTTTTCATATCAATTTGATGATAAAGAGACTTATATGAATGAGAATTGAAAGTGTTAGTGTTATAAGAGAAAGACCTAAAGTTATAAGAGAAAGACCTACAAGTGTTAGGCTATAAGCATTTTTAGGTCTTTGTGGATGCTGTACGTGATATAATGCTCTCTTTGTATATATATAGAATTAGAAGATCTCCTATATAGTGAAAAAGCCTTACATATAAATTGGTAAATGGCATAAGTTTTTTGACAAAAATATATTCTATATTGAATGGGAGTATATACCACACCTTTATGATTATAATGATATCTATAATGATTATGAGATTATTTCATGTCAATTTGATGATAAAGAGACTTATATGAATGAGAAGTATATTGGATGTTCTTTTGGGATGATGTTTCATAAAAATTATGCTTGTATTTTTTTGTGCATGTTATACCCTCTAAGTTTAGAGTGCAACTCATATGCGAATGCATGAAAATTTCCTTTTACTTGGGATAAAGATGATAATAGATGAATAGGTGACTTTTGTGAATATTTAGAAGATGTAACATGTTTATATGAAAATTAGGTTATGAGAAAAGTTAGGAATAGACTCATCATGTAAATGATTGTTCCAAATAAAAATTATCTTATCATTGGATGTTGCACTTCTATAAGTGAAACTATCGTTAGAGCTCTTTTGGCTTCTAAGTATGTTGTTCAATTTTTCATTTTCTATAATGAATTTAGACTATGATTATTTGATGACATCAATCTCCTTATTTAATGCCTCATGTTTATGCAACAAATTATTTACTTTATCATTAGCAACAACCATATCTTATGTTTATCATGTTATGCATATCACATTTTAATTTCTCATTCGTAATCATGCATACATCTAAAAGTTTTTAAATATGCTTATACTTAAAGATAGTTTCTTCTTTTTAAAGCTTATGAGGTCTAAACATTCAACTAACTTATTATATGAAAGGTCAACATCATAATCATTATTATTATCATAAGAATTTGAGGAAGAGGATACCTCATTATTATTGGCTATAAAGCACATACTTACCAATATATTTTTGGATTCCCTATACCGTAACTAATAGTGTTGTCCTATATGGCCTTAAGTCCTTTCTTTTTATTTCAATTGTTTGTCTTCTTCTTTAAGAACTTCTCAATTTTCTTTTTGAAAAGCTTTATATCATCCTTTTCAATCTTACTTGTGGAGGTCTCCTCATCATCAACTTTCTAATCTTTAGATACTTAAAACACCATTTCTCTTCTTGTTAGAGCTATTTCCTCTTCATGTAATTAATTTATTTGTATTTTTATAGGTAAAGAGTAATCTAATTAGCTATTCTAATAACAAAGGTGCTCAAATTTTTGGTTTCTTGTATGGTTATTACCTTTGTCTCCTAAACTTTGAGTAAAGGACCAAAAAAATTCTAACTGATTCAAGATTGGTGTAATCCTACTAAGGCTTTAAAAGTATTAATAATATAAATAAAATTGGTATACATATTAGAAATATAATGATTTTCACTTATGAAATAGCCAATATCGATGCACTCATAAGCTCATTATATAACTTTACTTGAGTTATGCTCTCAAGTGTCCTTTCAAGTATATGTCTTATCATATGGACAATTTCACATATAGACACTCAATTTAATTCATTTCTATTTGGGGCACAAAAAGAAATCAACACTTTTTACTCAATACAATGAGTTTTTTACCATTATCATTCCACTCCCTTATATCCTTTCGTACCTAAGTCTCCACTTTATATATAACTATTGTATTAGAATATAAGAACTATTCTTTTTAATTTTTCAAAGATCAATTGTTTTAGCTATAAGAAATTGTTTCATCTTTGTTTTCCAATAGATGTAATTGTTACTATCAAATAAAGGGGGTCTACCTTTATTTTGGCTAATTTAACTTAAAAGAGAATCAAATTATGCTATAATCATTTTTATACAAAATTTTGTTAGAAATTTATATGAAATAAATGAGACCTAGTCTAATTCCAATTATTACTCCCCATATGGCACACTAGAGGAGGGTAAATTATGTGTCTTATTTTTTTTACTCTATTTCTAAACTAATACATGAATTGTTTGTGCTAATAAATGATTATGACAATTTCATACAAAATAATCATAATCAAACACAACAATAACAAAAGATAGTAAAGAAAGAGAGACAAAAATGATTATAGTAGTTCATTCAAATAACCATTAGCTTATATTCACTCCCCAAACTCCACTTAGGAGTTCACTATAACTAATACATGAATTGTTTATGCTAATAAATGATTATGAAAATTTCATACAAAATAATCATAAGCAAACACATCAATAACAAAAGATAGTAAAGAAAGAGAGACAAAAATGATTATAGTAGTTAATTTAAATAACCATTAGCATATATTCACTCCCCAAACTCCACTTAGGAGTTCACTTGGCATATATTCACTCCCCAAACTCCACTTGGGAGGTCACTATCTTCTTGCTTCAAATGATTGAGAGAAACCCTCCATATATCAACTTCTTTGTCATAGGCAAAGGGAAACCTTTACAAACATTTTGCTTTATCATAAGCGAAGAGTAATCCTATAAAAATCTTGTTTAAGATCAAGAGGAACCTTCACAATTTGTATCCCAATAAATTTTTCTAATTGTAACAATTACTCAACTATACAACTCAATACATCTTTCTTGCTCATTGATAAATAAAAGCTCAATATATGTTATGTCGTATAAACATACACTCTTTAACCTCTTAAAGGTATTAGAAACTCTTTAGTATACCCAAAATTATTTTCATAATTCATATGCGGTCTACTTATATTTATAAAAACCTAAAATAGTTGTTAAAAATAAAAATAGTCATTACAACGACTAGTAATAGCAGTATTAGTTAACCACTTTGGCATGTTGGTCGAACAATATAGTCGCAAACTTATTGTACATATTTGCTTAATTGCACTACTGTACTATTCAATTAGTCAATCTAAAACCCTAATATTGGTCAGTTAAATTCCTATGTTGGTTAATAGAACTTCTTAAAACAAGTTTTAAAAATCTTTTCAAATTCTTTCAAAGATCAAAATACATCATTTGACACAAAAGTATTTTAATGCATTAAAAGGATTTTCTTTAAAACCTTCTTAAATTTTCTTTTGGTTATGTCAAAGCATATGTAATATGCCTAAGTGTAAATGATCATGCAATGATGGATTCTCTTATCTATTAAAATGATCAAGATAAAGTTACAAAAAAGAATTATAATGATTTACTTGAATTTAATGTGTTTAATTCATCTGAACTTATAATTCTTCACTTGAATTGCATATGTGCTATGCTTTGTCATTTTCTTCATCTTTTGATTGCTCAATTGTTTTTATTGGGTCTTTTTCTTAATTTACTATTCTATTGAAGTTGATATTTCATATATTAACTTACTAATATCACTCAAGATAAATATATTAGTAGTAACATATTTTATTATCATTAAAATTATAAGTTAGAACTTCATTTGCACCAATAAAAATAAAAAGATGAACTATGACCTACTTTTGTGTTGGCATTTTTTGATTGTTCCTGATCTATCGAATATAGTAGCCATTTCTTTTTTTTTTTTTTCTCGGGAGCACATAAGCTACTTTTGAAAGGGAAGTGAAATTATTCAATGGCTTTCAATCTTCTTTTACCCATATAGACCCAGAGAAAAGACCTCCTCAATCATAGAACTTGATATTCTATTTTATTATAAAGGGTGAATAAGGAACAAACCGGAATAAGCAAAGTTGTCCGGTCGTACGTTTTCGCTTTCGTTTCGAATTCATTCTTGAATTCAAAAATCCCTCAGTAGGAATAGAACCTACGACCAATCAGTTAAGTGATGACTGTTCTACTGCTGAGCTATTAGGGTGTGGCTTAAGGCATTAGCTTGCTAATCAATGGTAAATCTTCTAGTACCACAGGCTGATATAGTAAATTCTTGATTAGAATTGTTAGTTTTGAAACAATTAATAAGGAAGTGGTTTGTGCATTCTTTACGGTTTTTATGATGATTAATTGTTTTGCAAGAGTTCACTCAACTATATGGCGATGTTAAACCAACAACACTAACATTACATATACTAAAGGCATCCCACATCTCTTTAGATTAGTATTCCTACATTCTTAGGTATCCGGCATATATGCCTTGGATAGACTATCTCATTGGATGGTGATAACTTATCCAATGCTTCGTGAGCCTAGTCTTCAAGCAATTTTATTGAAACTTGTAAACATTAATATTCTCTTCTCAAACAGAATTACAGCTTTGAAACTCAATTAAACTCATTTGGGTGACTCCAATCATTAGAAGATTTTCCACGTTATCTTATAAAATTCAAGCATTCATCACTAAATTGACTCAAAGTCTTCATCTTGATATGCACACTTGTAAGAATGTTAATCATTTATATTTTGCAATCATTAAATTATGAAAAGTAATAAAAATATAAAAAGATATGCCGCTCCTATTTTATTCCTAAAAGACTAAAAACATGTCTTACTGGAAATGATTTTGCCAAATCGATAAAGCCTTTACCTTCAATGCTAGCTCAAGAGCGCATCACGAATTAAGCCTCAGGCTCAAATTGTGGAGATCTCAGGAACTCAAGATCAAGGTCCTGCTGACAAGGTATAATTCTTACGTATCCGTCGCTTATACGCCACCTTTGGCAATAGATTATGGATGCTAGTGCTACAAATACAAATTGGAAATAGCAAATAGTAGTTCATCATCACAGATCATATGTACTGATCCCTGGATCAAAGACACGAGGGACAACATTTTTCACGCTTTGATATCGTACGATCTAAGTTTACGCCTAAAACCCAAAGATATTCATCATTATAAACTTTAGCTATGTGGTCATTCATATCTCCTTATTGCCTCCTCCTCTAGCTTGAGGTTGAGGGCAGCAAGCAGCATTACTGGTACTTGATTTTTCCTTTTTTAAATATGCATTTTAAAAATCCTAATTTTGTCATTTACATTCGTAACAACAAACGCTAATTGACACTAGGCTAGCATGCAGACAAGCATAAAGTTTTTGAACGAGAGATTCTCACGTAGAACTAAAATGTAGTACTCAACTCATTATTAAATAAATTAAAAAAGAACCAATAATAAATGTTGTCTTAGCGCTCGACTCTAAGTAGCCTATGTAAAGTGGCATTCAGTTTCAGACTTCAGAGTAAGAAATGGAATCAATGAAATCGTCCTGCATATCCCTGATCACGACTCATGAGCTTAGCTGTGGTCTAGTTTCCAGGTTATCTGCGTAGATGATCACCTAATCGAAATAAAGCATAACCTGGGCATTAAAACCTGTACTACTTTACCTGCAGGTAGTGTAGCTCCCAGTGAGCTTCCTCTCAGCCCCATCACTCAGGTCTGACTAAGACCTTTTCACTTTTGAGGGCACCCCTTGCAGTGCAGTTCCTACTGGTAACTGCAACAAGCAACTAGCTACAGGCTTAGCTTGGACTCGTGTACCGCGTTCTCACTAATTTACGATAAAACAAGACCCATCAAAATCCTATCTATATTCCAAATCGCATAATTACTATAAACAGAGTTACAGAAAAGAAAGTTCGTCTAAAGGCTCGTGTACTTGTAGGAAAGCACCTGAAAACACCTTGGCAAAACGCAAAGACCATCAGTTCGCCGTCTTTGCAGGGCGGGAACATTTCTTCAACCCCACCTCATTAATAAATAACATCCACCGTCGCGTTTGTATATCCATGTATGTATTTAGGCACATGTATATGTACTGTTCTTTATGGACATACATCATAATACATATTTTGTTTTCCATCTAAGCGCAATATTTATATTCTTGTAGATTCCCAAAACCCTCTTCTGGGACCCTAACTTTGCGTCTTTATCTACGCCTTTTTGTCCTTGGTTCTTTGCTGCCGCCCATATCCCGTTCTTTCTTCTTTTATTTCTTTGACAGCTTCACGTCTTTTATATATTTGTATTATTTGTTTAATGTCTTCTTCTTCCTCCTCTTCTTCTTCTAGCAATAGCGGTGGTGATGGCCGTGAAACGTTCAGCAGCAGTGAATATAGTGGGAGAAGAGCTGGTGACTATGAAGCTGGACCATCTAGGACTCGACCACGTGCAGCCATTAACGAGGTGTGGCCAGAGCTGTTTGTGGAATCTCTGGCTGCTCAAGTAGCCATTCAAGCTGCCAGGATCGCCGGCCGCCTCGCTGCTGCTCAAGCACTTGTGAATCTATTTCAGGTACGTAGTTGCTCTTTGATAATGCAAGCCAGAAGCCATGACACGGTTGGTCGTGAGAAATGAGTTTATATCACCCGAAGTCATTTAGATTTTGTTTGTTGGAGATGGAGGTCCGACGATACTTGTGTGTGAAATTGTTAGGCAGAGAAATAGGGAACGAAACAGAAATAAAGACGTATCTATCAGCATCCAGTAGATAACGATTCCAAGAGTGGACAAGTCTAGTCAAAGTGTTGTTTTGAACCTTCCAAGTAGGATTCTAATGATTTTAATAACACGAAAATATAAATAGTGTGCAAATTTACAACTCTTGTTTGATTTTTAAAATTGGTTGCAAGGGGAACTGGTCAAGCGTAATGACTCTGGTGTTCATAAACTATAAACAATTGCATTCGCATCCAAGGATAAAAAAAATCGCCTTTTCTTTTGATCGGTCCCGTTCTAACCCGTTTTACGTCACTGTCGAATGGCGTACTTTGGTTTTTGTCAATATCTACATCCCTTCACTTTTTCATCACTATAGCAAAAATGTCAAGTTTCTGGACCCTCTTGAGCTAGCCTAAAATGGTCTTTTTCAGGTTTCGAATTCTCGCTTTCCATACTTGGTAAGATCCTGTCCAAGCTTTAGACAAATCCCCTCCCACCTTCTTTTTCTTTGACTGAACTTTCTCATCAGACCAAATCTACGTATTGGAGACAACTATTTCCTTTTAAACTAAAAATGCATGTAGATAGAGACATCACTTTCAACTTAGCTGCAGTTGGTGGGAGCTGTAAGGCATGATTTAAGGAGAAAGGTTCAGATCCTTATCACTTTACCTTCGCGGCCTGACCATTTCTGTATATGTAGCTGAGAGCATTTTTTTTGTTCTTTCCTTTACTCTTTTGTACACGACCAGTCTCAGGGCATCTTGATCTTTAATAATATGGGTAACAGCGTCATATCTAACCACAGTTAAGTTAGACTTTTCTTTATCAGGTCAATGCAAATGTTTTGCTAGCAAATTAAGGAGCAAAGGTGTAGTGAGAAGTGTTTTGTCGGATAAACAATGTACCGGGAGATAATAATTGTATTTGCATTATTGTGAGTTTATAATAGATATATACAAGTGCATAAGTGCATGTAGAATTGAATGTTAACGTTCCGTTCTACTGGGCATTAATAGCTAAGGTAGTAGTTGAATGTTCTATCAGTCAAAGCCAGTATTATGTACAATTGCCAAAAACGCACATGGGTATCTCCTACTAGTCACTTGAGAGGTAAGGTTTTCTCCTTTCCTTTAGAAAGCCCCCTGCACAGTCGGTCACCTGTTTTCTTCTTATCTGCATGTTTTTTTTTTCATATCTCCAATGCTATGTGTTATGCTGTATGGAAGTTTTCTAACTTCTCTTTTTCCACTTGTATATTCGTCTGTGATTTGTCAAACAAATCTTCTGTTTGCAGGTCTTTAACTATTGATATTCCACACTTGTAAATATTTTTTATATTTAACAAAAAAAAAGGAGGATACGTTACGTATAACTAGCTAGAGAGAAAGGCAAGTCTTCTCTTTTCTTTTTCTTGGAAATGAAAGAGAAAATATGGGAAATCACGCTTATTGAAGCGTTAGACTGCTTGTCATATGAAACAAAAAATGTGTATGGAGCACAGCTAGCTAGCTGTTATGGTTTGTCTTTTTCCTCAAGAGCAGTTCGTTTTCGAAACCCTCTCTGCGACCGAGACTGTGACTGAGGCTCTGAGCCTGAGCTCACCCTGAATCATGCTTTGTACTAAAGGCTGGTGGCTGTGAAGTGACGTTGCCGAAGCTAGAGAAACATGCGGAAAGAAACCAATAGAAATACTATTTTTTATCAATGGGTGGACAAATGGTTGACGGTCTCCCTGTTAATGGGCAGGATTGTAGGCTGAGCTACAAGACAAGTCCATTCTACTCTTTTTATTTTTATCTATATACAGACACTGACATATGGGAAGCAATAACGCATGCCATGCCCCTTCCTTCCTCTCACTGCTTTTTTAAATGATAATAAAATATCTTCGACTTCTCTTCTCCTGACCCTACCCTTCAACCGTTTCCTGCTCCATAGCTCGCCCCTTTTTTCAGGGAAATTGTTTTATAATAAGCATGCCCAGGTTTTCTCCCCTCAATCTCGCTAAATATGTCTAATATTCATCTCTTCAGGTATGTTCCACGTGGCGCGCCGTCTCACGCTCAGATCTTCTCTGGCAACGTCTCACCCACCTTATCTGGCGTCGAACCCATCTCCTCCATGACACGTGGCGCGACGAGTACATCTTCCGCCATCGGACTGCCCGGAACTTTCGAATTCGGAGGTCGACCCATTTCATCCTCCATTTTGATCCCTCTGGCTCCAACGACCCTGACGCCCTAATCTGCCGCTGCCTCGCTCTCTCCGACCACTATCTCGCCTGTGGGTTCGCCGATGGCGCCGTACGGCTCTTCCATCTCAACACGCGTTTACACGCGCGAACTATCCACCCGCAACACCGTGATCAATTAGGCCGTTTTTCACGTGCTGTTTCAGGCATTGTCATCACCGATACCAAGTTGGTGTTCGCAAGCCTAGACGGAGACATCCACGTGGCAGCCTTGGACGGCAACGCTCAACCAAGGAGGGTCTACTTCGGAAGCGTGGTCAACGACGGCGTGTTGGTTGACTTCACCGGATGTGGGCGGTGGTGGGTGGGACTATACGCCGGGGTACCGGGCCGAGCTTTTCACATATGGGACGGAAACACCGAAGAGTTGACGTTTGTTGGAGGAACGTTGACTGACCCAGAAGCAGTGATGGGATGGCACTTACTAACGGAGTTGACTGAATCTGTTGGGCGAGTTAGAGTAACGAGTCAGGAATCGGCGGTGGCGTGTACAAGTTCAAGGAACATAGTATTCGATCTGAGGAACCAGGGGGTGATATTAAATGAAGAAGCGTTTGGGAGACCGTCAATAGTGAGCTCGTTTGATGTGTGGAATGAGGCGTACGTAATTGTGAATAACAGAGCCGTGGCTAGCGTGCGCAGGGTGGGGACACGGGAGGAAGTGTGTAGGTTTAACATGAGGGCGTTTAACGTGAGGGCACATAGAGTCATGGGGTGCATAAATGGAGGGTATTCGCTAATGTGCGCCGGGGGTGTTATAATGGTATGGGAGATAGAGGAGAGAGGGGAGCATTTGTATAGTTTCCAGGAGAGAGTGGGTGATGTCAACGCACTTGTGGCGGACGAGAGACACGTGGCAGTGTCTTCAGGTGACACGATACACTTGTGGGATTTTGGGGTGGAGTAGAGAGAGAGAGAGGGTGTGATGTTATATATAGCATGTAGGAGTTGGCGGAGAAATTAGGGATGAATTTTTTGAAGCTACTAACCATTAGAATGAGGAGGAGATGGGGATGAAGCGAAGAGAGAGGTAGCTATCATTAGATATGGTCATTCTTATTATTTGTACAGATCCTGACTAGTTTCTTCATTACAAAGTTGAGGATTTAGGGGCCATCTAAGAAGTATTTATTCTTTCTATTTGTTTAGAAGAATATCATTTCTGACAGACCATGTTATCACCAAAAGTGGCCTTCAATGCATGCTAAAAATCAGGGTTATGTTTTTTATTGTTTGATCTTCCAGTTCCAGGAGGTTTAAGAACAAGGCTCGAACGAAAGCTTAAGAAATTTTAGCAGACTAAGTGATTCAGTTGCATTAATCAAAATCTACTTGGGCCTACAATTCTTGTCCTCAAATATGCTCATCACTTTGCCCTGTATAAGGGTAGAGTGGCGATTACTTTGATGCCTTTGCTAAACAATGTATCCCAATTCTCCACCTATTAAACTCTTGGCCTCAAAGCCCACACCAATTGTGCTTGGAAGAGCTTGGAAAATCTAGTTTCTGCACTTTATTTTCAGTAAAGTTGAGGTCAGCCGAATCCCTCCTGTTATTGCCCATGATCAGATATACATTACTCGTAGAATCGTGCCAATCTTAAAACTATTTACAAATTGCAGAAACGTGGCGATCTTAGCTTTCAAAAAGGTTGCATAAATGACTGGATACAGAATATCATGTACGATCTTAGCTTTCATAAAGGTTGCATAAATGACTGGATACAGAATATCATGTTCGAGCAAGACCCTTCTTCAGCAGCATATCGTACACCCTGTCCACTTTGCTCGGTTCCACCCTAAAAAGGCTATGAGCATCAGACTTCTTTGTAACGCTGCCCTTCATGACCTCTACTGACATAGTCTCAAGCATGTTGAGATAATGTGAAGGAAGTATTCTTATCTCTATGCATAATTGTTTCTCCTGCACGGAAACCAAGGACTACTCCCATAAGCATTGAGAAAAAGATAAAAGATCCGAGGAACTGACAAACATTAAGAGAATAAAAGTTGGAAAAAAAAAAACTGAAAGAGCATCCTACAGATTCAGAGAGCAAGTCCGCCCCTGGAAATCCACTGATATCCCAAACCTCTACGGGGTTAAAGAGAGCTTGATTTGCAGAAGTTGAAGATGACTCATGGCCCAAATAATTTAAATCAGTTGGCCACCTGACAATTCCATGAGGACTGCAATCAGCTTCCCCCTTCAGGAGAATTGGTCTCTGCAGAACTTTACCACCAGGAGGGCTTTCTTCGGTTTCCTTCTTCCTCTTCTGCTCAATAAACTTATTTGCTTCTGCAGCTGTTTGACACCCAGCAGCTCTAGCGTCCTGTAAAATTACTTTTTGTTAAATTTCAATGAACTCAATCCAGAAAAGTGATCAGCAATCACCCAACATAACAACCTTTTTCAACAGCAAACTAAATCAAAGGTGGAAAGTTCAATTCGTTAAGCAGTCTATAAGTGACATTTCACAATCCAGGCTATTAAGGGAGGAGGAAAAACATTTTTGAACAACTAAAACGTTATTCTTACTGTGTGGTCACAATTCCCCAAGTTCTAAGGTTATGTATTAAAAACAGATGCTTAGGATCAAGCAGGTGTCAAACCTGAAGATCTTTAATCCTTTTGGCAATGCGAAGTTCCTCAATAACACTCTTCATTAACTCTTCATGATCTTCTTTAGAGTGAAACCTCATAAAGACCTTGTAACGCTGATATATTTCCCTCTCCTCAGCTGAAAGATCCTTCTCAAATGGATCAGAGTAAAGTAAATTCCTTTCCAATATGAAATCTTTTCTGCGCTTCCTCTCATCTAACCTGTCAACAAGTTATCATTGGTTAGGGACATAGTTGACACGACCAAAAATCAGCTCTTGTTGTAAATATAACTAAATAAACTGTCCTAAAACCACATCTAGTACTTCCTTTTAGACTTTCAACCTAAAACAGTGAACGGCTGAGTTAATTATAACGAAATAAAATGTCCCCAAAAATCGCATCTAGTGCTTCCTTTTAGACTTTCAAGCTAAAACAGTTAACAGCTGACTTTACACAGAAGAACATAACATGAGAACTCACGGCATCATAACATCAATCAGTGGATCTACTTTCAAGAAAAACTCACTGAACAAGTGCAACTAACTCTGGCTTAGTGTCTTGGTTGAAATAGGGATATTTCCTATAGAGCAAGTAGCAACTGTTCAAGACTAGGTTATACTTTTTCTGGATCAGAATAACTCATTATCATCGTGAGAAGAAGCTAAGCATATTGAAACATCAAATACATGTTCGTTCATCTGATTTCAAGTGTACCTCTTTGAGTAAATACGTAGAACTCGTAGTTTTAGTTCACGCTCTGCATCACTGTCAGAATCCTTGAACTCCATATCAGCAAGTAGCTGTTCAGCATCATTGTCGTATTCAACCTCAAATTCTTGTCTCTTGAAATTAAAGCCGTTTAACTCTGTCATGGAAGGTCCTTCTCCAGAAACTCTAGGTTTTTTCTCTCCAGTGCTCCTGTCTGCCTGGCCCTCTGTTTACATTAGATAAAACTTAAGAGTAAGCATTCCTTGATAAAAATACAGATGAAGCCGCGAATCAACAAACGCATATCTGTCAAAAAATAATCAGGTTTATTTCCCAACGCGACCTTAATAAAATAAAATAAATATAACTCCCGCATAACTACTAGTTTTGGCAGCAAGATTAACAGTATATATCAATCTCATCTATAAATTAATATTTTATGCATCGCTCCTACATTGAAATATTCTGGAAATTTACACAGATGAAACTATACCCTCCACTTTGACAGCATCATTAGCCTGGGCTAAGTTGGTGGTCACCTTAACTGGACCTGCGAGTGTGACACTGTTGCTTAATCGAGTAACTGAGCCAACTTCTGATATCAACAAAGAAAATTGCTAAAGCTTGCAGTGACACCCTAGTTCTGTACAGAATAATGCCAACAATAATTATATGCCAGGATTGTCCATTTTGCTTCACCTATGTTTGAGATAGATGAAGATTCTTGAGCCGATTCCTCTTTTCTTGGAACTTCATTTCTGGTAAAGAATGTCCACAAGGATCAGAAGTCAGGACTAATCTTTGACAGAACACTAAAAGGAGACCATGATGAATAGTCGTACTTGACCCTTGCTGCAAAGGTAGATTCTTCTTTCAGCATCAGCTCTCTGGATGCAGGGACCTCTAGGGTTGAATGTAAGTCTCAATCAGTATTCTTTATCACATGAAGATTAAATAGATTACTTAAATGACCAGTCAAATTACAAGAACATGATAAATGGGTCCCAAAATAGAAGCAGACCACCCTATACTTTATGTGATTTTTTATAGTTTAAGATGTAAAACAGCGGCAGCAGGGAACAAAAATTTTTGTGTTTTACTTCAAAAGTAGAATGAGAAGTTGTAGTGACATGGTATAGTATCCAGACTCATACATACAACCCATAAATTAGCTAAAAGAGCATTTTGGTATGAAAACACTAAACATCCAATTGGAATACAAATATCGCTAGAAACTGTAATTTTCCCTTTCAGATATAGAAGCACCTAGGAAACTATAAAATTGAAATCTAATCTAACCTTTCTTGATTGTGCAATGGCTTTTAGCCATTTCAAGAAGTTCCTCTCTGCTTTTGCCCCTTACATGAGACATATCCTTGAAGAATAAAACCAAGAGAAATATTAAAAGAATCACCATCATACAATGCTTGGCTTGATGCCAAGACGCCAAGCATCAGTTAGCTAAACAGAAAAACCATAGAGTACAAAGAGAGATTAATATTGCAATTGAAACCATCATCCTTATTACACTATTCAACTTACCGGAAGAGGAAAGAATGGAGAATTCATATACACAGCATTATAGTGATCAATACATTGTGATTTCTTCATTGTTCCAACATGCTCTGCAACTTCAGTCCAATTTCCAAATCCATACATTTCTATGCCCTACAATCAGATTCAACAATATTCAGATAAACTAGGAAACTATGCAGCAATGGCATCAGAAATGAGTAAACACCAAGAAATATTAAAATGATATCTGAGATCATGAACACCTCTAGAAGTAATATCTCTTCATCTGCATTCCATTCTGGACAAATGAGGGGAAATGACAAATTATCCTGTTGAAACAATGAAGAAATTCATAGACATAGTAAGGCAATCCCACTATCAAAAAATTTAATTACATTGCTGAGGAACCTGAGAAAATGGGAAATGAGGAAACAGGTTGAATTGACCAAAAATATACGATAGTAACCAGGTTATATTATGCAGGGATTCAAATGCATTCCTAGAAGCATCAAAGATAGTATAACACTCTGGAGTGCGATTGTCCCTACTTTGAATATGTATAACATAATCCATCTTGTAGACAATGATACCACTCTTAGATACATGGGTTTCGACTAAAAAGTCATATTGATTATAAATTCGAGATGCTCCTATCACAGTAGCGGGGTAAGAGCTAAAAAGGATAACTTTTATAAGGTTACTAACCATGACTCTGTACGGATGATTGCATTTGTGAGGGGATAGTTCAGCTCCAATAGAGAAGCACTCCACACAAAGGTCAAAATCAGGACACAGCGCACATTTAATCCGAACCATTCCAGAGATATCTTTATGGCAATAATTGCAGTGATATAATGCCCCTTTCCCTTCGCTCGAATCTTGACACACTGCATTAGAGGACATACAGAGTAAACTGCGTGCACTCATATGCCTGAAAATCTCAATCTACACAGGATTATGTCGAGCATACCGGCATTAGGTGCAGTATCTGTGTTGTCAGGATTTGTTGCCGTTCTTTTTCTCTTCGATCTACTGAAGCAGAAAGCATCACATAGATGCAATTGAAGACAGCACAAAGAGAGAGAAAAAAAAAAAAGCTGTACGTACCTGAGATTGGGGTCGTCATCGGTAGAGCGAGATACTGCTCGAGAACGACCCATGACAGTTCTGATCTAGGTGATAAAAATCAGAAGATGAACCAGCACCCTCGAAGAACGTTTTATTACTGGGATTGAATTTGGTTGTCGAGGCACGATTCAAGTTCGGACATTTGATCATTATTATTATTATTATTTTTTATTCTTATTCTTATTCTTATTAATTTCCTTATTATTCTTATTAATTTATTATATCTTATTATTATTATTATTATTATTATTATTAATTATTTTCTTTATTATTAT
>JANIHZ010000009.1:16935186-16961635 GCA_027478365.1 Erythroxylum rufum | reverse complement strand
AGTATTACTACCTTACTACTCGGTAGTAATATACATATATATTATCAATATATTGAAGTAATATAGAAGAACTCTAGGATTCTAAGTCTGGGGTCCTGACATTATTTTTTTTCCAAACATTCAATCATGATAACTTAACAAAAGAATTTAACTGCAATACCAAACAGATCCTCAAAAAAGCAAGTATTGGAGGCGATGTAGTATTTATCCATCAAACTAACCCACCAATAAAAAAAGTTGAACATGAATTTTGAAATATGATATTGACAACGAAATTCAAAGTTTTGATTTACAAGCCAATATATTAGTTTTTAACAGAAATTTTTTTTAACTTAGTTTCACATTGGATGATATTAGTTTCACATTGGATGATATTGCTTTGACATGTTAGATCTTACTGAAGACTTGGCCCGAAATAGAAAGCTTTGGCGTACTAGGCTACAGGTTAAGGGTCTATTGAAAGTGGACATTCGCTTTCGTGTAGGTTTACCAAAAACCTTTGTCCTTTGCATTTATTGTGTAGTATGTTACTTCTCAGGTGTATAGCTTAGATTGGCTCCTATGTAATGTAATTAAGGTGTTGACAAGCATGGTCAGAGTTTTTCATGTATAAGTCTTTCGTGATAGGTATGGGTCTCTTTTGGTATGTATTTCACTGAACATTTATTGCTATTCCTAGACATGTTCTACAGGTACGTTATTTTGTGTTTTATTTATTACTCTTGCTCGGGATTTCTCTTTATTACTCTTGTTTGGGGTTTCTCTTTAGTATTTATTTTCATTGGGTTGTATTTTTTATTATTTAGTTGTTTTTATACCTTTTATGTTTATTTGATTTAGTGATTTATTTTACCTTATTTCTCTTTATGCACATCCATGTTTATTGTAAGTTGTTCATAAAACATTGCATGTAAGTCTACCGGAAACGACCTCTTTACTATGTAGGGATAAGGCTGCGTACTATCGGACTTCTCCAAACCCCTCGCCTTAGCAAGACTTCAACTGGGTGTTGGTGATGATGATGATGTTAGTACCAAAAAAAAATCACTATAGATTAATATGCTAAATAAAAACAAGAATTATATTCTCATAGTTTTTAATAGAACCAAGTGTGAGAGACAAAATAGAGGTTGGTGGTCGCTAATATATGGTTAAATGATATTTAATTCAACTATCATGTGTTTTTAAATTTTAAATGTAAATTATCTAAAAATTTCTTAATGCTAAACTTTGTTTGGAAATAATATATAGTTGACCTAAAGATGTCAAGATATATGTGATCTTTTTTTTTCTTATTTTCATTATTAATGAAAAGGTAAATATTTAGCATTATTCAAAGAGGGCATACCCATTAAAACTAATCCAAACTGACCTAAACTAAGTCCACTGAGTAGATGCAAATTTGTGTGCTACCACAAATGGTGAAAAGCTGAGTTCATTCTCAATCAGCACCAATTTACAGTTGTTCAACCCTATTTAAAAGTAGGAACTTAAGATTAACAGATCAGTTTCAAGTTCAAAGAACTTGAACCAGGTGTACCAAGCATGGGTTTGGAGACAAGGCTGATGCTTGTAGCTTTAGCTTCCACATAATTATGGGGCTCAAATCTTGACCTAAGCCCAGCTCATCCCAGAACAAACCATGCTTAATTCTAAGGTAACAGGGGGAAAAAAAACAATTCAATTTCAATCTGAAGTTGCCAATTTTGACACAATCTAAGTTTCATTAGGAATATAAGAAACCAGAGATGGCAATTTTGGCCTGACCCTATCCAAAGTTATCAGGTTTTGAGCCAGGCTCAAGTTTCGAAGGTTGGGCCATTTTGGCCCTAGAAAGATTGGGCTTCAGGCCGGGATCGGGCCTGTCGCCATCCATAGGAATATAACTCAAGAAAAAATAGAGGATGAGACAACATGTAAAGGCAAGGGAATTTCCAACAACAATGCAAATGCTAGCAAATTTTTCTAGCAACATAGACAACCTTAATAAGAACAGGAAATATGAAGGAAAGCATAAAGAATACCTGATTTCGTTGATAAAGCATGTGATTTTTTGAAAAGTACTTGTATGTATCCCGTCCTTTAGCAAGCATATCTTGATCAATGTGTCCAATAATTCCAATAACTCGAGCTAATAATGTTGCTGGTGAATCATTTTGAAATAGAACCTAAATCAAGTAGTTCCAATAAAGTCAATTTAGAAAGTAACAAGATAAGCCAACTCTAAAATGTTTTTTTTACATAAATTTCAATAATGTAAAAAGTTTTTAAGTATGAAACAAATCTCCAAATTAATCAGTCCTCAAGGAAAAATACTCAAAATGAAGCACATTTGCATCACACAATTTAATGTAAAGTTTAAATATAACAGCCAACTGCAAATGCACCCTAAGGTCGAGAAACAAAGGTGCTTTAGGGATCATGTTCAAGCAAAGTCTAACATGTTTGAATGTTCACCAAAATGGCATATCTAGCAGTTATATAGAGAAAACTCTTCTATTCATCAATCAAAAAGATCTGAAAGATTTTGGAAATTGAGGATAGCATCCCTAAATCAAAAGGAAAGGAAGGGCTCTAATTCATTTTTCAGAAGTTAGAAACGAGACAAATCATGGTTGGACAAGTTTGTGTCAAAAGGGGTTTTGAGCAAAGAAGCGTTTGGTAACCTTCAAATTCTTAACAAAGTCTTTCCTAAGTACTAGTGAACATTCTTGGTAGAGACAGACCTTTTTTGACTCACTAAAGGTACAAATTAGTAGATTGCAACAAGTAGACAATTACTTTTAGCAGGCTTTCTAATACAATGGGGCTCAGGAAACAAGTGCAGAAAGGATTTGAAGAATTTCTGAGAGTCTCTTTAGGTTATTCCTTTTGCTTGAGGAAAATTCAAAATTCAAAATGCCCTTATGTTTAGCTACAGTTACAGATATCATTCTCCTGAATGCATTAGGAAAAAGAGCAAAGAATGGAAGTAATAACAAGATAGCTATTAAATTATAGGACAAAGAAATTACTGAACCATTGATTTCGTTGAGTCTACAGAGGGAACTTTTAGTAAAATGGAGATTGCATGTACCAGTCTTTAACATATAAAAGAAAAGCAAAGAGTATAACTGTTCAGCCTGCTTTCAAGGAGGAACACTTAAGTTTTGAAAGTAAGATACAAAGATCTAGAGTCTTATCCACCTACAAATACCATGAAAGTCCAAAAACATATTTCTCAAAAATTTTGGTTACCATCATATCATCTGAATGATCTATTCCCAAAAAATCCTTTAAAGAATTCAAGGACTCCATAACAACAAGGTTTATCATCTCCATGACCATTAATCCTTGTTAGCTTATTAAGTATGTCAGCAACATTCTTCTGCCATGGTAGCTTGGAATATTTTATTAAACTATGCAATAGCAATTTGTAGCACCACCATACACTAAGTAATGTTCACTTATAAATGTCAGATGAAGAAAAGAATTATTAAAAGTCCCCTGTTGACAATGGATGCGTGAACGACATATTATTGGGCCTATATTTCTTTCTTTATTGAGTTATTGCCCCTTATCTAACAGTTGAGGTGAGGGTGTTGGCAGAGAGGAGCAGGCGGGACAACTTACACACAATTGTCTAAATGACATGAACGAATAAAACTTACATTGCCAGTGCAAAGTTCAGCCAGGATGCAGCCAAGTGACCATATATCTATCTTCTTATCATATGGAAGCCCCAGAATGACTTCTGGTGCTCGATAGGATCTCGATTGCACATATGAGCAAAGGTGGTCTGTTTCGAAACAGCTACTCCCAAGATCAATGACTTTTACCTCACATCTGCTATAACTTTTCACCAATATATTCTCAGGTTTCAAATCACAGTGTATAAGGCCAAGGTTATGTAAAAATTGCAGAGCCTCCAAACACTGAATCGTAATTGACTGCATGAAGGACACAAATGAAGGTCATTCATGTTTGGTAAACACAATAACAACAGAAACATGGACCCACAAACCTGCAATCTTGGCATTGTAAAATAAACTTCCCCTCCTGATTCCCTATTGAACTTATGGAATTCGTATAAGTTTGCCTTGAGAAGTTCACAAACAATCAACAAATGTTCCTGCATAAAGAAAAGAAAGCTGAGGAAATAATGCAGCATGTTTCAATGAGTTAAAACCACGTCCAACTTAAAACTTAAAAACAAAAAAAGTTAGCAAGACAGGACACATATTGAGCCAACATAATTATCAAAACACCCAAACCGTAATTGAAATCTAAGTTCAAAAGTTTAAAACAGTAAACAAGAAAATTGGAACCAGTATTCACTTTATATCAACCTTTGAACAATCTTCGGAATACTATACAAGCTTACAAACTGTGAATTATGTTATCATTCAAAGCATGGACCACAATTTAACAAATTCGCACTCTAACTAACAGGAGTACTTATATATCTTCGAAACATAAATAAATTAGCCATTTAGTTTTCTTTCTAACTGTAGCAATAAACTAATAGAAAATTAATGATATTGGTAAAGAGAACTTACTCGGTAATAAAAATAATCGTACAATCTAAGAATATGGTACTTGTCAGCCGGATCATGCTTGTTGATATACTTGAGAAGTTTTATCTCATCGAGACTCTGATCAAAGAAGTCCTTGTTGTTCTTTATAATTTTGACACAGACATCCATGCCTGTGTGGAGGTCATGTGCTTGTATAGCTTTACTGAATGCCGCAGATCCAAGATACTCAGTCACGTGATAGCGGCCAGCTATTACAGAATTCAAAACAACATGAAAGTTCTTGTCCTCCTCAAAACCAGTTCTGGAAAATTAATGCAACACTTTAAAATTAAAATTCAATTTCAAAGTAGGGCCAAGAGTAAGATAGCAAAATCCAGGGAGAAGAAGAGAAGGAAAACAACTTTTTATGTTGAATATGTCACATAAATGACATAAGCAAAACAGATGTCTGATGCATGAAGTGTGCAACAGAAAACCACACTGATAAGCATAACTTGTTAAAAAGCATAACACTGATAAAAGAAAAAGAATTCCAGAGTTGCTAAGACTTGTCGGGGTCATCACTCAGCATGGTAGCTCTTTCACAAAGTAAACGAGGGTAAGGAGAATGTTTTTACCAAATATACTAGTGTTAGCCCAGAGGTATAAAAATTGTAGAGGTTATAATTCAGCATGGCACCTCTTTCACAAAGTAAATTTGGGTAAGGAGCATGTTTTACAAAATATTACTAGTCCTACCCTGGAGGTGTAACACCTCTAACAATTACTAAAAAGCATAAAGCATACACAGATAAAGGGTAGAGGTGAGAGATTAGTATTGCAATTGACACAATTTTTATCATGGCCAACAGCATAAATTTGTGATAACATATAGAAATAAGCAATTAATCATTTCAAGTAAATAAGTCTAAAGAGGATACTTGTTTTTCCTGTGCACAATTTTAAGGTTGAAAGTCTCAAATTCCTCCTCCTGAGCTTTGATTTGGCTCACTTGCTCTTGAACAGCAGCAGCCTCTTTATCATCAAGTGATGCTCCAGGATCTTCCATCACACTGCCAGTTTTCTCATCATCTTTCTTCTTGTCATGCTCTTGTTCTGCATAGCCATAATTTGAGAGTGAAGATGGAGAAGAATCTGCAGATCTAATAGTATTGGTATTCATTTCACCCCCGGAACTCTTTACAGTTGAGGAATCACTACTCTTCCGCTTCCATGAGGCAAGCATGTCATTATTTCCCGACAAAGCATTCAAACACTCATCAGTTTCATCATCAATAACTGCATCACAGTTGTTTGACCATAAGGATTTACTAGATCCAGCCTGCATCACTTGTCCATCCATCAGTGGTGGAGGGAAAGAAAATCCCACATCAGTATGATTTTTCACTTGAGTAGAAGCAACTTTGTCACTCTCAACCACTTGTTTATAATCTTGTTTAGAGATTCTCTTTTTATCCCTGTTTAATTTATCAACATACTTCTTCTCTGAGTCAAGGTGAGAATGTCTAAACCCACCAGTTCGAACACCGTGATCATGAAAATATTCTAGATCCCTCTCGCTGCTTTCACCAACCAAACTTTCCCGTACTTCACTGCCAATATCAGCAGCATCACTGTTAATACCTACACCAATAGATCTCACTGAGCCACGATGATCATCATCCATACAAATATCATGCAGTCGTGCCCCTCCACATTCATTCAGGATCTTCCCACCCCCTAACATGACAAGTTCATCTGTCTGACTGACAAATCCTTGCCATACAGGTTCTGCACGCATCAAATTTATCTCTTCATCATCCAGCAATTGTCCATCATATTGAGACATTAAATCACTCTCATTGGTCCTCTTATACATTTCAGTCACTGACAAACCTACTGGATCATCTGAAACTGTAAGTGGTTCAACAGCCTTTCCTTGAAAGTATTGTTCACCAGAGAAGTATGAATCTTCCTCAGCAAAAGATTGATCATCATCATCTTTTCTTGGACCTTTTTCCTGTGGGTCTGGAACACTTCCATGCCCTGTTCCTTTCTCATTATCACTTGGATAATCAATTTCATGAGCCAGAAACCAAGTCTCATCATCAATAGGTTGTCTTGTGTAGCCATCATCATCATCATCATCATATTCATCAGAATCCCAATATTCATTTGGATAGTCTATGGATTCACTTATCCCATCACCAACAGTAGCAAAACCAGAAACCAGATCAGATGTATCCTCTGCAATTCCCTGACTTACAGATAACCAGCTGCCTCCTGCAATCCGCTTTGCAGCTAGACCATAATTCGGAGATAAAATAAGAATATGCTATAATAATTCTGTGTGTGAAGCCTATTTAGGATGATAAAAGTTCCAAGTTGCAGTAATAATTGCACTTGTTCTGTATCTCATCACTTAAGGAGAAAGGGCATTCAAGGAATTTACATGTTCACTAAGATTTATGCAAGTTATGATTGCCTTCATCTCATAAGAGAAGTTATCACCCACATTCATATTCCCAATTTCCTTCTTACAACTACTAGCAGGAATTTGACAACAAATGCTAATCATTACGGAAAATGCTCCAAACATCCTTCTTGAGCCCTTAACCATCCACTTGTTAATTAACACCTAAAACTATCCATAACTCTCTCCCCCATAGATTGACTCAGAGAACCAGACAGGAATGCATAATTATCAGCGAGTCATATATTCAAACATATGCCAAAAGTTTGATTTTTAAAGAATGACTATTATTTGACTCCATCCAAAATTGCTATTAGGCTCAATGACTAATCCTACTACAAGCTAGGACATAAGTCCAAATTACCCATTTAATTATCCCTACCAGTCTCAGATATATCAGCAAATGCACAACCTTCACCACATTAATCAATGAAACAAACATAATATAACACCACTTTACATAATAAAGAACCATGATCAAAGAGGGAATGCATGACACATAAACATAGACTAAAATCTCATGATAAACAGTCATTAGAAACAAGATGATCCAGCATTGACTGCCTATAAGTTGAAAATGTTCTCATAGACAGATCTCCATAAAGAAGGTAATAAAATGCCTTTGTTTCATGATACAAAATCCCATCCAACATCATGATTACCTGACTTCACAAAAGTCTTAAACTCTTGAAGAGTAGGTATGGGTAGAAAAGGATCTACAGAACAAACAAGACAAGAAAGACAATTCTCCTTATCCTACAATTATGAAACAATTGAGCAGGTAACTTGCTTGCTCTTCAAGTCCAATTATTTCTGTCACTTCTCCATGCAATAACTTGTGCTTATCCAAGCAAGCCATATGGATAATGAAAAGGCAACTGCTTCCTTAGTACACTAAAACAGAAACAATTTAGCTTTAAACTTTTTTTAAAAAAAATTTTGCCAACCATCATCACCCAAAAATGCTGACAACAATTAACTATTAATGACAACCACATCTCATTTGAGCCATCACCAATTGCTAGGTGTTCAATTTGGTAACATCTTATTTGGGGATCATTCATATACATAAAGGGGTGACGTGTTCTAGTTAAGGCTTCCTTAATAAGCAAGCTGTACTCGACTAACTTAGGACCATGAACAATTCATTTGCAAATTTAACTAGAACTAGAATATAAACTCATCTAAAGACTTGTTTACAAGGTCATTTAAAGCTTGTTTATTAGCTCATTTGAAAACAAGTTTTTATCATTTTTGCACACTCAAAATTTACATAATTTTGTCTTACTAATCAAATCAAGCTAATATAGTAACATAACCATATCATCCACTCTCTGTCTCGAACAAAAGTTGTATCAAATGCTATTATATTCTACAATATTTTATGCTTCACTCATGTGCACAAAAGAGACCCTAGAAGTATTTAAGTTCATTTTCCATAAATACAAGAACAAGGCTGCAGTAATGCTAAACCACAAGACCACAGTAGTTCTACAATATTTTACGCTCAAATCAAGTGCACAAAAGAGACCCTAAAAGGCTTCAAGTTCCCTTTCCATAAATTCAAGAACAAGGCTGCAGTAGTTATAAAGCACAAGACCACAGGAGCTCTAAAGAGCCTAATTAAACAAGTTGGCCACCTTCAACAGAAAATAAGAATTATCACTTCTAACGGCTCGTAATAGCTAGATCTTAGATGTTAAAAGAGATTCAATAATGATGGATGACAACTGATTTTCCCTATATTTTGTTCTAAAATCCATTATTTGCATCCCCAAGTGTAAAGGAGTAAAAAAAACATAAGTTTTGTCACAGTAAGACAATGAAAAAGAAATAAGTCGAAACTAAAGTCCACTGACCTGAAGAGCTGATTTCTTGTCCAACAGGGACGTCAAGATATGACCCTATGAACAAAGCATTGTCAGCAGTGCCAAGCTTTACCCCTGGCCCTTCACGCTCAAACTTTTCCTGCCAATTGACATTCATTAACTTCTCCTCTGACTTGAGTTTCACAGGAGGAAGTCTAGGAAATTCTTCCCTCGTGTTATCAGATGCAAGTGGAAAATCAAAACTGCTCAAATTTATTGGCTCGCTACTACCTTGTGACTTTCCCAAGTACAAAGCTCTTCCAACCTCATCCACCTGCTCTTTGATAGCCACTCTAACTTCGCTATTATCTGCTTTTCTCCTTCCTTCTTTTTTCGCCAAAGGACTATTTGTATCATAACTGGTTGACTCGTCCACTTTAGGGAACGGGAAAACTGTCTTGACAGAACAGTCTTTCCATAAATCTGTAGAACTTGTAGGCACCTCCCCTCTAGACCATATGACATCTGTCGACGATGCAAGAGTAGTCTTACGTTGCTGGTCAAGTTCCTTTGATTCAGCCCTTTGATACTTCAATTCCACATTGGGATCACTAGTACTGGTACTAGCATTTCCAATCCAAGAACTTCTTTTTTCACTGGAAAATTTAACTTCTCCAGTTTTCATATTTGTTTTAACAGAGAAGTTAGGGGCACGAGTACCTCCGTCGTTTTGATAAGCACCAGAAGAACCATTAGTAGGTTTAAAATTCCATGAATATAAATCAAGAACAGTATCCTCAGAATCAATTACTCCAATTTCTTCATTAGGTTTGCTATCCCGTTCCCCAATAGAAGCAGATGTTTGCCATTTTGTTTTAAAGCCATTTTTACCAGTTCCACATTCTATCTCTTTTACAATAAGTTCTTTGGAAATTTCACCACTGTTTTGTGAACTTGATCCCTGCTTCTCACTTACACATTTGTTCCCGTTCTCATCTTCCACTAACTTCCATGAGTCTTTGTCATCAATGCTTAGCTTTTGGAGGAACCCTTTCAAATCAGGACGGCTACCGAGCTCACTGCGCAATGCCGCCTCAGCTCTTGCGAAGCCATTCTTTTGTAAATATTCGAGAATTACATCAACTGAGCTTGATTCCGCCATAATCAACCTTTAAAAATGTAATACCAGGTACTAAAAAGAATTCCTGACAAAGCCTGCAAGAAATTGAAGCAAATGAAGGAAACATGGTCAAACTAAGCATTAAAACAAACAAGTGACTGTGAAAAGAAAGAAAGAAAAGTAGCAACCTTCCAAACAAGAGCAAAAACCTAAACTAAGAACTTCAAAAATACTTTCTTCCTCTACGGCAAATGGAAAAATGAAATTAGACCCCAAAAAACAAAAAGAAAAACTTGAGGCGATCAAGAACGAGAAAAAGGGAAAAAAAACAAAGAAGAAAAAAATCCCAATTTAACAATCCTCTTCCCCGCCACAAATTCAATAAACAGACTCTGTTAGTGCAAAAAAACAAAAAAAAATGACAAACACAAATGCGTAGGATACATAACAAGTTCTTGACCTATCTCATGTATAACCAGCAACCCCAAATGGCACAACCCTAAAATGTATCTGAACACAAATTCAAATACCTCAAAAAAGCTAAGAAGATCATAGGTCCAAGCCCACGAGAAAAATAGGAACCAAAAGACCCAAACTTTGTACAAAATCTACATATCCAAGAAAAACGAAGAACGACCCAGAAGAGACACGTGAATGTGCGTGATGAAAATTAAAAAGAAGAACGAAAGAGATCGTTACAGATCGAAGATGATTGAAAGCTGACGGGGTTCTCCGAGAAGAAAAGGAGATGAACTTTGTTGTTGAGTGCAAATTCTTTTTCAAAATTCGAACTGTACAAATTTTGGGTTTTTAAAGTCCGGCCTGCAATTTTTCTCAGGCCTGGCAACCTTTACATCATAATTGTAAAATACATATATTATACTATGGGTGCCTCGAGATCGGTGTCGTTTTGTTTTAATCATATCATTTGCCGGTAGGTGCTTCAGCTTGCATGCATGCATGGATTGGGGTGAGGTTGAAAGAGGAAGAAAGAAATGGAATGAAAGCATTTCATTCACCATATATATATTCATTCCTTCATGTGACCGATCGCAACTCAAAAGATTGGAAAATCACTTTATCATGGGACGTTTAAGGAGAAAAATGAGATTGTGTGGCTCGTCTTTCGTTAGAAATGGGAAAAATGAGAGCTTCCAGCAAAAGGATAAGGGAAAAAGAATAAGAAAACAACTTGGGGAAGACGTGGAAGATTAACTCCACTTCCTACTCTAAAACTATAAAATTTTATTTAATCATCACGCGGATGTTGAAAAGAAATTGTTATACTGTTTGAAAACTATTTGTAATTGAATCATGAGTTTGCAATTTTTTGATTAGATTTTGTAACTGAATAACAAAAAAAATAAGAATCATAAATAAAAGGATTAAATCATATTTGATTCAGATTTTTAAAACATCATCAATACAAAAGCCTCCTTAGCAATGTTATGAATACCGTACCGGGCTCGATGCCGGATTGGACTTTGGAACGGAACTGTATCGGTACTGATCAGTAACGAGTACCGTTTTGGGATATTTTTTAAATTTAGAAAATAGTCCCTAAACTTTTAAAAATTACAAAATAGTCCATATTGATATATTATAATTTCTCATTTCATAATTTTATACTTAACTAATTATTTGCTAAAATCCAATACCCAATTATTTAAAATAAATAACCCTTTAACAAATGATAAGAATGTGTCAATTAATGTTAAGCTTTTTCAATTTCACTAATTTTGATTATCAATTTTACATTTAATTATTAATTTCATATTTGATTATCAATTTTACAATTAGGTTTAAATGTTGATTTGATTTTGATTATCAACTTTCAATTTTAAGTTTTAACAACCAATTAATCAACATCAACAATTTAACTTTAAAGTTTAAATTTAAAACATAAGGTTAACCATAAGCACCAAATTATCATTAAATAAAATACATGTACAATTAAACATTTCAAATTATCAAACTCAATCTCAATTCTCAAATTCAATTACTAAAACTCAAATTCAATTTCATTGATCAATAATTCAACAATTCAATATTAATACAATAATGCCAATATCCCATTCCAATTCCAAATTTAATTTACAATCCAATTCTAAATTTCAAATTTAATTTCCAATCCAAATCATACAATTTCAATTTCAATTCCAATTCCAATTCCAATTCCAAATTTAATTTACAATCCAATCCCAAAATCCAATTCTAATTCCAATTCCAAATTTAATTTCCAATCCAAATCATATCATTCCAATTCTAAATTTAATTTTCAATCCAATTCTAATTTCAGTTGATAAAAAGTCAAAAGTGATGGGAAGACAAAGATGACAGGTGCAATTAAATGATACGTTTGATTATGGAGAAAGATAAGATCCTTTATTAATATTATTCGTAAGTCTCTTCCACTATCATAATCTACTTTTTAGTAGGCTTTAAATTTTGTTCTATTCCTTTTGTACCTAACCATGCACGTGGCAAGAGAAGCTTGGCTGGAAATCTTGAATCAGAAAATACGTTCTAGTACTTGAAACTAGAATCCAAATCGTGGTGGAGCATAAGTTCCATTATCAATAATAAAATATATCGGTGAACTTGAAAGAATGGAAAGCATTTTTGTGCTTATCAAAGGAGCTCCACAACTTTACATTTTTGTGCTGTAAGAGGAGCAGCGACTGGCGACGAGGAGGACGAGCGAAGGCGGCGAGGAGGAGGACTGGGCGAGGAGAAGACGAGACTAGATCCAACAACCACCGGTCAAAGATGAAGGAGGAGGAGAACACGTCGACGGCCAGGAGGACGGCGAGGAGACGACGGCGAGACGAGATCCGAGGAGGGAGAGCAGCGGCGAGGAGAAGAAGGAGAACCGAAGAAGAGAGAAGATTCCAGAGAACGTCCGGAGGGGGGGTTAGATAAATTTTTTTTAATTTTCAAATTAGTCCCTCAAAAATTTAAATTTTACGGAATGGTCCCAAAAAATTCCGGTATTGGCGGTACCGGCCGGTACCTACCGGAATCAGCCGGTACTGAGCGAAATTTATACCTGGTACCACAGAGGCCATTCTGCTACCATTTTCTGGCCGATATGGAACGTTCTGGCCGGTACCGGTCGGAACGGTACGAAACTATAAACACTGCTACCAAGATCTTTTAGAGCAAATTTTGTTTGCAAGTGTTTAATGATGTGATGAATGTGTTTGGCATCCAACCCCAGTAATAAGATGTCATCCACATAAATCAAACAATACAGCAGAACATCATATGATTTATAAATGAAAAAGGAAGCATTAGTCTTACTATGCACGAAGCCCAAGGAATTGAGAGTATTAGTGAGGCATTTGAATCATTGTCGAGGCAGTTTGTAACACCCCACTCTCGCGTGACCCGAACCCGATATCATTGGTGATATCCGAGTCCGTGCCCCGCAAGGGTGGCGTACTACAATAGTCGGTTAAAACTCGGTATACATTTTTTTTCTTATACATTCATTAGCGCGGAATAAGCAGTAAACAGTAGCAAACATTTTCAGTTATTTCAATCATTAACAATACTTTACAATAATCATAAAATACAGATACAAATCAGTTTACAATGATTGCGGAATATAATTGTGAGACACTAATGCAGACGCGAACTGATCCCGACCTCTATCTCGACTTGCACATACTAGGCATACTCCCGTGTCTAACGGGGTACTCTTCTAGTCCTGAAAAATAGATGCAAAATTTTGATAAGTTTTTGCAAACTCAGTGAGGAACCATCATCGATGGTTCGCCCAATTCATGCATCATTTAAGCGCAACACAGTGTAACACAGTATACAAGAAATCATAATTTGGTTGGAAATAATAATAATCATAATACAGTCAGAAATACCATGTCATAATCACATCACATTTGTATAAGGTAGTCATGCCTTTTTCCCATTTACAGCATGCAGTCAAATATGTATGCAATGCACATGTGACACTTTTCAGTTATTACAGTGTTGTGACCTAGCGCATAAACAGTAAACAGTATTTAGTGGACACATAGCGTCTAGGGAGTAGGACTCCCTACGAGCTCGAAGCTCTTTTTCAGTATCAGTATCAGTTTCAGTATCAGTATCAGTGGCGACTCTGGTCACAACTATTATTATTAGCCGTTTATGCATTTGTGTATGCAATGCATATGTCCAATGACAGTCCATAAGAAGCAGTCTGCCCCAGTAGAGGCAAGGAGATGAAACACAGTACTCACAGTATTCACCATATATCACAGTATTCACAATGTAGCACAGTATTCACAGTAGTCACAGTATTCATAATGTATCGCAGTATTCACAGAATTCACAACGGATCACAGTTGTCACAGTAGTCACAGAGTTCACACAGTATTCTCAATGTATCACAGTATAATCATTGATCACAGTATCGCAATTGCTCACAGTATAGCAATTGCTCACAGTAGAGAAATTGAACAGTAGTAGCAACAATTCACAATATCACACAGTGGAAGCCAGTCAGTTCACAGAATCACAAACAGTTACACTTCTATGTCAGATCTCCCATATATCGGGCCCTCCGCCCGGAATCCATAGTCATCAGCAATACACAACCTTAATCCCTCCATTATTCGCCACATTAGACATATAATAATTGAGAAACCCATCTAGGTTACTCACCTGGACTTCCGAGCTACTACCTGGAAATCTCAGTGACGTCGGTGGATCGACGCTCCAAAAGTCCCTTTATAACAGTTACAGTAGATAATGAGACCAATTGCTCAATCAGAACTATGTACTGATGCACATGGAGCAATTAGAAGATGCACAATGCATGTTCATGATATTCCCGGCCTTAACCCAAAAATCCGTCTAAACAGTAGAAAGCTAATGGCACTGACGGTACTCAATTCGGACCTCTATAGGTCCAAAAATCAATAAAACAGTGGCTAACAAACCATTTCTCGGATCCCCGTCAATTTCCCGTCCAAAAATTCCCAATTTCTGTTAAAATGAAATTCAATATTCTACGAATCCGATGCCTCAAGAATCAGGTCAATCGGATGTCGGACGGACAAGTTATAAGCAAAAGAATGGAAAAAGTCAGTACAAGTCGACTTATCTGAGAATCCAAGTCGACTTACGCTACTGTGTATGAATAAGTCGACTTACTGAAGATACAAGTCGACTTACATTACTCCCATAACAGATCTGGAAAACTTTCTCCGACATGCCAACTTCCACAGGGCATAAGTCCTTACTCCGAACTCCAAATTGGACAAACCTGGTGTCTATTTTATAGAGAAAAGAGAGATCTACAATGTTCATGAAGGACACAAAAGCCAATTTCATTTCTATCAAGCTCAAAGCTATCCGACAAGTTTCTGCCCTGACCATCAGTCAATGACCTACTTTCAGTCCAATATTTGAAAATTCATAAGTCCCAATTCTGTTATCTAAAAATTTCATGCTATATACCATTTTTAAGATAATTACTTCCTCTACAACTTTTCAGAAGATCACTTAAGCCAATTCAATTCATAGAATTCTCTAAAATTGTTTCCTTTCACAATGGTCACAAAACCTACACTTATGGTTAGGTTTCACCAAATGCACAAAACCGGTCAATAGTCCACAGTCCATATCTCCCAATCTACAGATAGAAAAATTGCAAAATCAGTGGCCATGGAAAGCTAACTTGATAGGCTTCACCTTTCATGAAGACCATTTTCACTCGTTCCTTCTACATAAATCTAGAAAAATCACCAAAACTAGTAGGTTATTGGTTCAGTTACTGTTCACAGCAACTACAACAGTAACTTTCCAAGCCAAAATTCAACTTCTTAAGGCTAAAATTAGACAACACCTATTTCACACAAAAATGTAGCCAACAAACCGAAGTTTAATTTGGAACAAACCTCACCTAATTTTCATAACCACACAATGAGTTAGACTCAAAACAGTACAGTAGGTCAAAAACCAATTTTCAGCTTTACTTCTCAAATACACTTCCTATCATGCCAATTCCAATTCTACTACCATAAACATCCCAATTGGACACAAAATCAGTCCCTATATCATTCATACATTCACTAGGAATAACTACCATAATTTGGCAGCACTTACCTCTTAAATTCCATGCTAGATTAGTCATCAAGAATCAATTCAAAATCAAGCTAAACCAAGTTAAACACATCATTCATGCTAACTTCATCAAGTCATACTCAAACAGAACCTTATACTTATCCAAATCAAATCCCAAGTATCATGAAATCAATGTTCAAGACCTTACAATTAGTGTTCAAGACCTTACAATTAGTGCATCAACTATCAAGTTGAGACCATAAAAACAAGATTCTCACCTCATTAGTCTTTAACTCTCCATGTCTTCCACCTTTCACCAACTTCCCTCTCACATCCCTCACACCCACGGCAACCATCACTTTATGGCTTAGGTTGAACTTTCATTTTGTATGCAAAGGAAAGCAAGCCATGGGTAAGGAGATGGGAAAGAGAAGCAAGTAAAACCAAGGAGAGGAGAGGAAGGAGAAGCAACGAAGATGGTGATGGAGGAGGCATGAAGACAAACAAATTCCTTTTGCTTTCAATGCATCAAAGTGTCGTGAATGTAAGTGAATAACCAAGACATTAATGAGGCGTTAAATGAGCTTCAAGGTGTCGACAATGAATGGAGCAAAAGACAAGGGTAGTTAATAACCCAAGACACTTGTCATTTAAATAAGAAAAGGACAAAAATAACTTTTAATAAAATGAAACCCTAACAAAAATATTTGACCCATTCAATTCCAATGGCTCCAATTTCAAGTCTCAAAATAATATACCCAATATTGTCGTGCCATTGGATAGCAATTTTCGCTACCGAAAATCAACCGGTTCACCACTTGGCAATGGATCACTCAAAATAATTTTCCGATATCATTTCCACATTATGCACAATAAAATTCCATTTAGGTCCAATACCGGGAAATAATCATGAATGCATGTACAGTTATTTTTCATGTCCAAAAATTCACTGTTGACCAATACCAGTATGCATGACATTAACCAATTAGTCCTAATCACTCTCGACCTTTGCTGAATTACGATTTTACCCTTCTTGTCGGGGGTGGGATGTTACATCATGTGTGGGTGGAGTTGCGATGTTGCTGGTGCATGTGTTGTGGAGAGGAGCTTTGTGAATTTGAATTGTATGACGCATGGGTGAGACTGTAGCGATGGGTGTGGTGAGGATGGAGTAGAAAAAATAATGGTGTCTTGCACAGAAGATATAATGGAATAGGTTTTTTAAATAAAAACAATAATTAAGTAAATAAGACAATTAATTAAATGAGAGAATAAAAAAATATGTTTTTCTTTTATTTTTTAATTATTTTATTATCTTTTGAATGTTAGAGTATCCATTCTAGAACACTCAATTGCATAAGGCAAGATCTTGCCTTATGGTATTTAGTCATTGGAATTCCAGAACATTAAATCATATAAGGCGAGGTCCTGCCTTACGAGATTTAGTAATCTAAAATTTTAAGATCCTCATTCCAAAAAACTAAATCACATATGGTGAGTTCTCGCCTTATGAGATATAGTAGTTTGGAATTTTTTTTCAATAATCTATGTTTCAAAAGCAAACAAATGCATTCAAGAAAGAACAAAGAAAAAAATAAAATAAAACTATTATACTCTGGGTTGCCTCTCGAAAAGCGCAATTATTTAACGTGATTATGCTCAACAGGGCTGGTTCTTCTCAAACTTCTTCATATGATGGAAGTTTCAAATAAATGTTCACCACACTAGAAACTGTCATCTCCTCATATAATGGTTTCAGTCTATGCCCATTAGCCTTAAAAATCTTTCCGATCTCTAAAGTTTTTATTTCCACTACACCATGAGAACAGATATTAGCAATAACCAATAGACCAAGCCATCTAGAATGTAACTTACCTAGTATGAGCTTTAATCGAGAATTATATAACAACAGTTTTTATCCCACCTCAAACTGTTTCCTCAAGATTATATTATCGTGGAACAACTTAGTTTTCACTTTTTTAATTTTCGAATTTTCGTAAGCATCTAACCTTGTTTCCTCTAGCTCTTGTAGTTGCAACTTCCTTTCCTCTCCAGCTTTTGCCAAATCCATGTTTTAACGTTGCACCACCCAATAAACTCTATGTTCAATCTCCTCTAGTAGATGGCAGGCTTTACCGAAAACTAATCGATAAGGAGACATTCCTATCGGTGTCTTGTAAATTGTACAGTATGTCTATAGAGCATCATGCAGTTGTAAACTCCAATCCTTTAAACTAGGATTCACATTCTTTTCTAATATGGATTTCAAGTCTCTATTCGATACTTCTGCTTGCCCATTCGTTTGAGGATGGTAGGCGGTGGCTACTCGATGATGCACTCCATACTTTCTAAATAGCGTTGCCACAGCTTTATTGCAAAAATAAATTCCTTAGTCACTAATGATGGCACATGAGATTCCAAATGTATTAAAAATTTTAGTTTTATAAACCCTACAATAGTTACAGAATTGTCAGTTCTCGTGGCTTTTGTTACCACCCATTTGGAAAGGTAATCAATAGCTAAAAGTATGTAAGAAAGTCCACAAGATGAAGGGAAGGGCCCCATAAAATCAATACCCCATACATCAAATATTTCAATTATAAGAATTAGGGTTTAAGGCATTTCATTTCGATGAGATAACGTACATGTCTTTTGACATCTATCACAACTTTTACAGAAAATATAAGTATCTTTAAATAAATTCTCCCAATATAATCCACTATCCAAAACTTTTCTACCAGTTCTTTTGGGCCAAAGTGTCCTCTATATGCATATTTGTGACAAAAGGCTAAGACATAATTCTGTTTATTTTTTGGCACACAACGCCTTATAATTTGATTAGAGAAAAACTTCCATAAGAATGGTTCAACCCACATAAAATAATTTGCCTCATTTCTTATCCTTTCCTTCTTGCACTTACTAATGTAATAAGGTAAAGTTCTAGTAACCAAATAATTTACCAAGTTTGCTGACAGCGCGTGTCGAGTGTACTGCAAAATTTACCTTACTTTGTACACTAACATTTATAGTTATGGTGAGTTGGGATCGAATCTGCAGAGAATGTTCAGTTAATTTCCGTAACGAAATTAATTGATGCAAGGAAAATATATGGGGGGCTTTCGAATTTTAATATTGGATCTCGTTTTCGAAACCCAACTCTTGCTTTGATACCATAAATGTTGGATCCCGTTTCTGGAGCCCAACATTCAGAGTCATAAACCGTGAGCATATTACCTTGTAGGGATATTTTAATGAACCCTTATTAGCCATTAACCCATATGGGTGGTGTGCCCACACCAGTCAAACATCAAAAACAAACTCATTTTCCCACTTCAGCATAGATTTTGGGAAACCTCAAACTGGAATTACAAATTGATTTCTTCAGAACATTTGATCCCCCTTTGTCTTACGTTTCTATTGACACCAAGATCATTCCATTTGGTTAAAAAATCTGGAAGTTATAGCTCGAACATTTTCGAACTATTATTAAACTAAAACAGTACATTATACTCAGCTTCCATCCAGAATTTGAAAGTCTTAAGGACTGACTTAGAATTCAATTCCTTAAGATAATTTGTAGCTCTATGTCTCTAGTTTATTTAGAGATAAGAATAATCTCATTAAGAGGTTGGATAACAAAGTTATGGCCAAAAGAATCAAACAAGGTTTTGTCCTTAATCATATTGAACCTGTCTCAGGACAATTGACGTAACTTTCTCTATAGATATTGGATCAAGGTCATTCTTAGATAGTTTAAAAAGGAACTTATAGATCTACAATTTCATAAAGATCTTGATGATAGATTCTATCATTTATAGGGTCAAAATTGGACCAGACAATAGGGTAAGACTATCCCAGAAGAAAGGTCAGATGAAACTAGATGAAAGGCCAGATAATTTGGGACAATTAACATAACTTTCTCTAGAGATATCAGATCAAGGTCATTCTTGGAGGGTTTGAAAGAGGACTTATTGATCTACAACTTTCATGAAGACTTGATGATAGATTCTGGCATCTATAGGGTCAACATTGGACCAGACAATAGGGTAAGATGATCCTAGATGAAAGGTCAGACTAAACCAGACGAAAGGCCAGATGATTTGGGACAATTGGCATAACTTTCTTTAGAGATATCGGATCAAGGTCATTCTTGGACGGTTTGAAAGAGAACTTATAGATCTACAATTTTATGAAGAACTTGAAGATAGATTCTATCATCTAGAGGTTCAAACTTGGACCAGACGATAGGGTAAGACAATTCTGTCTACAGTGGATAAGAAGGAAGGTTTCAGTCTATAGTGGATAAGAAGGAAGGTTTCAGTCTACAGTGGATAAGAAGGAAGGTTTCAGTCTACAGTGGATAAGACGGAAGGTTTCAATCTATAGTGGATAAGAAGGAAGGTTTCTATAGGGTCTTCCTCATATCACCAAGAGTTCTTAATCACTATCTACACTCTCCAGAGCATTTCCACTTATAAAGATCATAACCTCCGACTTAGGTGTCCAAAAATTTTGTATTATATACTGTTGGAAAGCTAGAAAGATAAGGTACAATCTTTTAGAAGACAACTTTGTCTAATTTAGCCCATATCAATACAGTTTTTCTTCTGAAGTCAGAATAAAAATTTTGCCCCTATGGAAGACTTGAAATTTGAACTGTACAAACTTGGGATGTCCTAAGCGTAACCATTCAACTACCAAATTGACTTCATTAAACTCTTAAATCTCAACTCATCTGACTCGCCCCATTTAACTACATCTCATCGTTCATAATTCCTATCTTTCTTTTCTATAACGTCTCACTTATATATATATAAACTATTTATGTTCACAAACCATTTGCTCAAGTTGATAATCATTTCAAGTTGATAACTTCATCAAATATATCTAATTCCAACTCAATATCATCCGTACACAATTCATATTTCATTAACATCAAAAGAATAAAGTTTTACAAATCTTTTATGGCATTCCAAGCCACATTACATCATCGTCTCAAATCTCAAATTACAAAAGATTCTTGAACAAAGAAACTTGAAATGCAACTAAAACATTGTGCTTTCCCGAAACCAACTCAAAATACAAAATAGAAAATTTGAAGCAATTCCCTTAGGCTCTTGATCACTTGATCTCTTAGCTATCATCTAAAGATGGGATAAAAAGGGGGTGAGCTTGAAAGCTTGTGGGTAGCAGTTTATAATAGAAAATAAGCAAAAACCTTTGAATTGTTCATTGGTCAATATAAAATTTAAATTGAAATGATAATTTCTATCATTCTCAAAACCTTAACCAAAGTTCGCGAATTACAAAACATGAATGCATCAAACTTGTTAACATAACATAAGCACATAAGCATATTAGAATGGTTTGGGCAGATCCAAAATAGAACATATTACACATTTCCAATAAGGGTCCTGTGTAGCTGTGAACAAAACATACTAACACAATCCCACATAATGGTTTTACGTAGCCATGAACTCATGGGAGTCCATAAAGGAGCTCCATGCCACTAGCAGGTAGGCGGGAGAAGCCTTTAACTTGCTGAACGTGCACGTGACTTAACTTAGGGGACAACCACAAACCCACATAACACATATTTCATAACTTGTAAATGTGTTGCCTAAAATGGCAATTTTTCAAAAACTTGATTTCATAAACTTGATATCCTTGCAAAAATCATTTCCATTTTTCATTTCGTAAATTAATAACACAATTCATATACCAAACATGTAGCTCTTTCTCACCACATTCAAATAGCAATAAATGCACATTTATGATGCAATTGAAATCATTAAACTCCTTTTATTCAAAGAAAACAATAGTGGCTTATTTCCTCTATTATAAACATGTACCCACCTTGATTTCCTTGCTTAGAGACTTGCTCAAAATGTGCCTCTCCTTTTGTTCCTTTTGCATCTTTTGATCCCCTTATACAATAACAAAAATCCCACTCAATAGGGTTTTCAATTGAAAATCCCACAAAGCACAATCACTAAAATTTGTTCTAGAATACTTAAACCCATGCTTTTTCTAAACTTCATGAACTAAATTCCTTCCAAAAATCCAAAAGATCCAAAATGATATTACCTTGATTCTTCACCAAATGAAGAGATCTTTGGCTCAAACTGGAAGTTCTTTTCTTCCTCTACCTTTTTCCCTTCTTGAACAACCTCAAAATCTCTCTTAAAACCAAGAAATGATGAAACCTTGACTATCTTTCCTTCTCTCTCCTCTCCACTGAAACTCTCTTCTTTCTCTCATCTATTATCTTTTTTTCACTCCTCTCCTTGAAATCATGTTTTTCCCTTCTTAAAGTAACAAGACAACATTTCTTCTTTCATTTATACCCTTAATGAGTCTAAAAGTCCATTTTTCCCTTCCTTATAGGTTTATGTTCTTTTAACCTTAAGTGTCTTGCAAAAAATACCCTTGAACATTCTTATAACCTTAACACTTTAATTCTATTAACCCGTGCAATAATGCATTAACTCTGAAAAATTAAATAACTTCAAAAATGAATCCATCAAAACCTCATAATTTAGAAAATCATGCTTAACTTTAATGAAAAAAATTTTAGGGGCCAACATTTCTACCCCTCTTAAAGAAATTTCGTCCTCAAAATTCTTACCCGACTGATCAAGAGACAGGGTATGCTTCCTCTTATGCTCCTCCATTTTCCATTTAACTTTATCACTCGAATAATTTCTTTTAATCACCCCAATTAATGGATTCAATCAATCCTTTCATAACTTACTCAGATATCACACTATCTTATCTGTTTCCTCAATATATTTTAGATTACTCACAATTTTCTACTTCCAGTGTCGATAACACCAATATCATATCATATCAATATTTCTTAACATACTCACATATCTCACATTACGAATTTAAGACATCTTTCATCAGTAGCATTTCTCATATTATTTCATACAGACCAACTGATGTGGGGCTTAGCTAATCCTTTTTCCTAACCTAAGCACACCTTCACACAGTGATACTCTTAGAGATAATTTATCTTTCACTTAATAATCCACATCAGTGTAGTGTTAAAACACTTAACTTTTATGTCTATCTCATTATATTCCATAACCTTGGTGTTGATTCACCCAACTCATTTATCTTTCTTGAATCACTTAATTTCTAATACAGATCAATTTCACTTATCAGTAACATCTCTAACTAATTTTGGCCTTCAATCATTTTTAGGCCTTAATCAACACAAAGCAAGAGCGAACGACTCTTTCTATCATGTAACTCCTCATATAGTATTCTAATGAAATCACTATGATGATGATTGTGATGCTTGAAGTCAAATAGAACTATACATTGATCTCATGTTTCTATACACATACTATCTCCAAACTTTCAAAACAATCATTACTATAATAGCTCTAAATCATGTATCGAATAGTCAACTCATAGGACTTTAGTTGTCACCATACATATGAAATCACTTTATTTTGCTGCATTGGATTTTATCCGAATCTCTTATACACCATCATTGTATAATATAAAATCTCCAAATCCATACGATATAATTAATATCAGAATAATTCCTCAAATTTCTCTTTACTTTCATTACCTATATGATTTACATGTTTTTCTTCAAGTATTCGACTATTCTACTCAACTTTTCGAATACCTTTAATATATCATCAAATTTTTGATGGATTGCTATAATCTTTAATACCATAGTACTGTTTGTTAACTCAAACAATTATTATCAAACTCCATATACCCCCTGATTAGTTCTCGTAATTCCTTAAATAACTAATTCCTCAATGAGGTAACATTGTCTCATGTTATTTTCAATTTCCCAATTGACTTTCCTTTCTTAAATGACTTTCTCCATTCCTTAAATTTCCCCATATTTCACATTGACTTATTCTAATGTTTGCTCATTCATACTAATTTCTCCACACATTTCAATTTATTTGCAAGCTCAACTTCCTTTGTTGGCAACACATTCATCAAAATCTAATTTATATCTCCTGTGCATATTCGCATAGAATATAATGTGGATCTAAGTTCTCCTCACATTAGCAATAGTGTTACCTCAATTTCCAAAATTTTGCTTATGTAGTTGGATACTTTACATCAAACAAAATACATACATTCTCAGCAGCATACTCTATCTCTTATGCTTAAATCTCTACTAGGGATATGACTCCAATATTCACTTTTGATTCATTACATATTCATTTCTGATTTGTTTTTTCATTGATCATTCTTAATATAAACTATGTAATCTGCTTAACCTAATTCAATGAAATTCTTCTTCGAAAGAAGATTTCTTGCTACTATTAACTATACTGTTCATGCAATCTTTATCAATCAACTGTTATCATCATCAATGTTGTCTCAGTCGTTCTTAACACCTCAATAGGAGCAATTTCAACTATTCATAACATTTCAATAATTTCAATTTCTGTCACACTTTACATGATCAAAATATCCTTTATAATAAAACTTAATGAAATAAGAAGCATATTCGTTTACTCTTATATTTTAGTATGTACCATCAAGATCATTACATATTATCTACAAAAGTAATTTCGGCAGGTCACCAATTTATATCACATGCTAATGATACATCAATCATAATTGCTTCCGAACAACCCCTGAATATTCTACGGCTATTCAAAATTACTTCTCCACAATAGTTACCTTTTCAGCATAATCACCTATACTATACTTCCATCACTTTATTTTGATTCATCTCATAATTTTAACTATAGAGATCATAGATTATCTTTTATACCATATCCAAATATAGATCTCATATGTACTCAATCACATTATTCACCAATGTAACCACATTATCGGATAGGTACTCATAATAACTGGTTGACAGAACCTTGAGAACTTCTACATATATCCCTATCATTTGTTTCATTTTCTATACGTACGTTCTTAATCAATTTAGAATTATAAATGCATAGCCATCTTGAAATTCTGATATCAAATTCACTAACACAATCTTATACCGGATCATAACTCTTATAACACTAATTAAACAATCATTTTGAATTCCAAGTTCAACCTTTCAATTCCACTTTGCTAATACACCTTAAATCATATCATTTCCACCTATGTCTCTATTTCTTTTCCTGTCAATTCATGAAAATATTTTCACATCCATATCAATTCAAGTACATACCCATAATAAATTTCATTACAATATTTGTTAACATAACCACGAATACTGAATCTATGTCTAACATATCGGATTATGTAATATTTCTTATTTCTAGATATCCGCAACTTTCCTTATCTTACACTCTGACAAAACACCATTCTTCTCATTGTTTCTAATAGTCCAAACTCTTAATGAAAGTTCATACATATGACTCATGCAGTTGCAATTACTGGGATTCTATACTCATCGGTACCCTTCTCTAATGGTGAGGAATCAGGTGCAGCAGATCCTTGCAAAACTCCTCATGTTCCTTTATAAGGTGTCATCCTACTCCTCCAATGTAAACACTAACGTTTAGCTTACATTTCCTTTTAATCTTATTCCCTACATGTATGCATGATATGCATGTCCTTTAATGCAATCAGTCAATTCACAATGCAATAAGTAATCACATAGCATAAAAATTCATAATACTATGCCCTCTAAGCCTAGAAAAAACCTAAGCTCTGATACCAAACAATATTAGACACCGCTTCCGGAGCCCAACATTAAAAGTCATAAGACATGAGCAAACTCATTTCTTCAACTCATACCCTTACTTTGATTCAATCAATCTTTTTCAAATCAATAACAAAAGCTATAAATGTTTATGTAGAGATAAAGGAATGTTTTAGGAAACTATTTCTTCAAAAATCAAGTCATTTGGAGGTTGGGCGGAGAAGTTATGGCCAAAAGAATCAAACATGATTTTGCCCTCAATCACATTGTACCTATTTCGGGAAAATTTACATCACTTTCACTAGAGAGATCGGATTAAGGTCTTCTTTCAACAATTTCAAAAAGGACTTCGAGATCTACAACTTTCATGAAGACCTTAAGGAGAGATTTTTCCATCTAAAGGGTCAAAATCTCAAATTTCCAAAAGTGTAGATAGATCAGACAAAGGGATTCAGTCAAAGTTGAATCAGACGAAGGGATTCAATCAAAGTTGAATCAGAAGAAGGGTTTCAGTCAAAGCTGAATTAGACGGGGTCTTCCTCACCTCACCAAAAGTTCTAAATCACTTCATTTACTATAGTTGTTTTATATATACACCCTTTGCGACATCCTAACTTGTAATGGTCATAACTCTCGACTCCGATATCCAAAAATCACATACTTTATACTGTTGGAAAATTAAAACGATAAACTACAACTTTCTAGAAGACAACATTATCCAATTCAGCCTAGATTATTCTAGATTTTTCTTGGAAGTCAAAACACAATTTCTACACCTATGAAAAGATTGAAAATGCAATGTAAAGACTTAGAAAGTCATATGCAAAAAGCAATCATATT
>JANIHZ010000009.1:16923245-16935086 GCA_027478365.1 Erythroxylum rufum | reverse complement strand
ATAATGCATGATATGCAAAATCCTGATTTCTCACAAAATCTCAGAATTCACAAATTCTAGCCCTAACATGGGTAACGGGATGCTACATGAATGATGGTGGGAACACTGGCACAAGAAACAGTGCTATACCAGGAGAGGATAGCTAAAAGAGTTGAAGGGTTATAAGTGGGAAAATTAAAACTGGTGAGACAATATTCCCAAATTGTATGAGAGAAAGAGCAGGAAAAAAATAAGTGATCGATCGATTCATTGGCTGAGAGGCACAAGGAACAGTGATTAGGAGTGTAGAGGTAAACTCTCTTGTGTTTATTTATTATTTATAGAAAATGTCATTAAGGTTTCTTTTTATTAAAATTAAACTTCCTAATTATAATTATAATTTAATTTTAATAAAATCATATATCTTATATTTAATTATGTTATTAGCGATAGTACTAGAAACGTAGCTAAATTTTTTTTGCAACGTTTTCTGTAGCGTAGCTAATAATTTTTAGCATAGTCAAAAGTTATTGGTGACAATTTAAGAAATGTAGACAAATATTTTTAATTACGTTTTGAAATTTTTGATATATATTATTACTATATAATTTATCATTTTTTAAAAAATTAAATTGAATTAAAAGAAGAGAGGGAGTTCAGTACAATCCTTATCCTATCAAAAGGATAACAAAATAATGACCCAAACGACATCGTAAGCTAGAGGCATAAAACAACCCCATATAAACATACAACCTTACATAAACACTTGGATTTTCTAAAACAAGTGAACTAAATTCCCCCAACTAAAGTTCCTCCAAAAGTTTCCGAATTAGGGCTCGAATGTCTCCATTTACTCTTTCTCTAGTCGATTAAAGAGGCAAGGGATTTCTGCTTTGAGCTTAGTTTCTTCATCTTCTCATTTGTGATTAGGGATACTCCATGGGTACCCAGTGATGGAAGTAGATGATTAGGCATTATAACCTCTTGGAGGAGTGACCCCGTGAGGTAAGAGCTCAACATTACATTCTTGTACAAGAGTTATGTGTGTGGTACCTTGCTAGTTTAGGTCATATAGATGTATTGTTCAAAGATGTACTAGGTATTCTTGAGTCTCGTTAGAGTCTGTAGGAAATTACTAGTCTCTCACTACATTTCTTCTCTATCTGGTTTATGACCAGTTGTTCTATGATACTATTAAAGATGATTTCTGTGAGAACATGTAAGCCTCTTTCCCTTCCTGCAAAGCTTTTATTATTCCTCTCCCTCTAAATCTCCTGTATACATGTTGTAATGGGTACCATGTAAACATCCTTGTCATGTTTGGATGCATGGTTCAGTAGTATCTCTTGTATAATGCCATTCAGATTGCTTTGATAGCAATTAAGTGTGCATAGCGAGGAAATTTACTGCCATATTCTATTAGAAAACTCACATATGAAGAATAGATGGTTTCTGTCCTCTTCGTCTAGGTTGCAAAGGATACATCTTTTAGAGGAGGAGAGGAATTTTAATCTTGTCATAGTGCTTAGTATGTCCTTCATGGCTAATTAGCTTAGGAAGTTGGCATTTGGCTTGATAGTGTTACTCCAAATCAGCTTACACCATCCAATTCTTGGGTTTGTCCAATACTTTAGTTGTTTGCTTTCCTATTTGTTATGTCCAATACAGCTAGGCCATTCCATAAAAATATATCCTCTCCTTCATTTTGTCGATACCGTGGTATCTAATCTCCTCTTGGGAAAGATCCCAGTTGCCATCTGCAATTAATGCTTAGATTTTAGCTTTATTTTTTAAAATCTATCAAGAATATCCCTAGCTATCAGATGGTGAATTAGTGCTCCTTGACCTGTCTAATTGTCATACCATAATGAAATTTGATCCCTTGGCCCTATCCTGCAAGTGATTTGGTGCTGAACTTCCTCCCTCAGTCTAAGTATTTGATTAAAGAACCATGAGAAACTATCTTTAGGTCTAATTTCCTATAGACTACTACCCCTTAATATATAGCTAAGCAACCATTTAATCTATAATGGTTCCTTTTCACTTAAAATTCTCCACAACCTTTTTAGCAATAAGTATTTGTTAATTCTGCCAACTGACTACAGTCCTAGTCCTTTACTTGCTTTTGGTTGAAATATTTGCGTCAAACTGAATTTAGCAATTCCTCTTTCTCCTTTCCCCTTACTTTATAGGAATTGTTTCATCATTTTTTCCATAGTTTTTACCAACTCCTTGGAGAGGAAAATATGAGAACACTAATATGTATTCATAGACGTAATAACAGATTTTAGAAGCTGAAGTTTGCCACCATAGGATAACGTTTTGTTTGTCCATGAATCTAATTTCCTTTGTATCTTTTCAATCAGGGTAGACATTCTCTAAATTGTAGTCATCTCGAAGAGATAGGAATGCCTAAATAGGCAATAGGAGGATCCTGATTTCCCATTCCAGTGATAAGGGATATGTCATTGGCTACTCTTCGATAGGATGAAAAAACATTTTTAAAAATTGATGCTCAATCCCGACATCTCCTTAAATCTTTGTAAGGTATTCATTAGTAATGTAATTGAGGGGATATCAGCCTTACTAAAAAGGATTAGATCATCTACAAAACATAAACTGGTTAATGAAAACAATTTACACTTGATATGGAACTTGAAATCTGGAGTTGAAGAGACCTTGTATTTCAGCATAAAGGTAAGAACCTCCATACAAATTAGAAATAGGTAAGGGGAAAGAGGATCCCCTTACCTAAGTCCCCTTTTGCCTTTAAACGCCTCAATGGGACACCTATTGATCATAATCCCAAAAGAAACCGTAGAAATGCACTCTTTTAGCCTAATTGATAAAAATATGGGGGAAACCCATAACTCCCATAGTCTGTAGTAGAAAACCCCAACTGATGCTATCAAAAGCTTTATGGAGATCCACTTTTAAAGTGCAATTCTGAGGGGATTTTCCTCTTGCGTACCCTTTCAGAGGTTCCTGCAATATTAAGATGTTATCTCAAATATTCCGCCTGCTTAAGAATGCTTCTTGGTTCTCACTAATGATGTAGTGTAGCACAAATTTCAATCTACTGGCCAGAATTTTATCAATAATCTTATAACTAAATTTAGTGCATGAAATTGGCCTAAAATCTCTCCATGTAGAAGTGTCATGAGTTTTTGGAATCAAACACAAGGAAGTCTTGTTGATCTCCTTAAGAATTACTCCATTTTTGAAGAATTCGTTCATTGCTTTTTTTTTCATAATTTTCCCTATTGTATCCTAAGTTTTTTTATAGAAGAAACCATCCAGACCATCTAGTCCTAAAGCCTTTGAGCCATTCATTTTAAACACCATTGCCTCTATCTTTTGATTTGTGACCTATTTGATTAAAAGATCCACTTGATCTTCATAAATTTTAATAGAAATAAATGCCCTAAGATCTGCACTGCAAGTGCTAGCATTTCCCTCAAATTCTAGGAGCTTTTGGAAATATGTCAAGGCATCTTGAGCAATTTCAGTTTGCTCAAGCAAGATCTCTGCTAATTCCATTTCAATCGAAGTAATCCTACTCACATTCCTCCTTGCCTTAATAGTATTGAAGAAAAACCTTGTGCATCTGTCTCCATCCTTATCCAGTTAATTTTAGACCACTGTGTTAGTAATGAGAAGTGGTTATCTACTTCTTGCATGTAGAGCTTTAGGGCCTCCTTCTCCTCCATTGCAATAGACTCATCTGTAGAATTTTTAGCCAATGATTTTCGTAAGAGTGATAGTCGAAGTCTAGCAGCTTCTATCCCTTGGTTTGCGCTCAGATCCTTACTTCCATTTAATCTCTTTAATTCCTAATTTATAGCCTTTAGTTTTTGCAAACAAATAAATTGTTTAGTACTAGTGAATTCAAACTACAAAACATTGATAATAGCATTTTGGAATCTTTCCACTTTGGTCATGAAATTATTAAACCTGAAAGGGTGTTTTAAATAAACCTTTTTGAAGAGGTTGTCCACCTTGATTAGGGTATGGTCCGAAAACCCTGGGTCTAAAACCATGGCTTTACTGTTTGGAAAGTTTGTTAACCACTCCACATTCACCAAAGTCCTATCCAATTTCTTTATGATGAGCCAATTAGAGCTCTACTTGGTGCTTTAAGTAAATTTGTGTCCCTTATATTTTAAGTCAGAAATTTCCACATCTTTGGTGTAATCAAGCAAATCCGTATTGTAATTGAGCAAATTACAATTCCCTTCCACTTCCAATTGACAAATAGTGGAATTAAAATTGCAAATTATAATCCATTGGCCACTAGTTGATCCTCTTTTAGTCTTCTCTTTGAAATCTAACTCCATTCTTTGAAATGTAGTATTATGACCATAGATGAAGGTAGCCAACACTAAAGTGTGCTCCATTTTGAATGTCATTTTTGTATGCATGAATTTCTTACTTGCGTCCAAAACTTCCACCTCTATAAAGTCCTTATCATAGACTATGATGATTCTCCTATACCCATGGTACTGGTGATTAGATTTTATTTGCCATTGACTTCTAGAACAACCTAATTTATTCAAATTTACCAAGTCTGATTTTTGTTTCTAAAAGACAAAATAATTTAGGCTTCTCATGCTAGAAAAACTCCTTTAAGGCATTGAGCTTCGAAGGGTTGTCTATTCCTCTAACATTCCAAACTAAAAAGGTCATGTAATATTGATTTTACCTTTTGAGCCTTTCCTACTGCTTCGATTTCTCTTTCTAGTTTGTACATATTCTAGTTTTTCCTCATAATTTTCCCCGTAATTCATGACTTCTGGCTATTGTGGCAAATGGGTGGCTGCCTGTTGCTAAACTCTTAGAGGCTCTCCCTTATACAATTCTCCTTTATCTGTATTATAGTTATCATATTCTTCCACTCCCTTAGTCTTATGTTGTGCTTCCATATTCCCTATTACCATTGGTATATGTTGTTGATCCTATGCAATGTGTTCAGTTTGCTCCCCCTTTGCCTTATAAGACAAACTTCTATTTACTTGAATAACCAATCCTTAATCCTTCGGTATCCTTTCCTGCGTTTTAAGTTCATGTTCATTAATTTTGGGTTTCCCTTCTATTTTATTCTCATTAAGCCCCTTTAATTCTCCATAATCTCCCATAACAAAAACTTTCCTTGTTGGCTTCCATGTTTTGCCTTGAACTTGTGGGGATGGTTTTCAATGGTAAGTTACCATGACTTTATTCTCTTTGAGGGAATTTCCATCTACCAGCCTTAGAATGGGAATATAATCTTTCATCTCCTTTAAAATATCCATACTTACATATAATCTAGCATAGCCAATATGTTTCCTCAATATTGTATTCTCATCCATGCATATTGGTTTTCCCAAGTACCTTACTAATAAGCTTAGGCCTTTGGTGGTCCAATATTCCATTGGAATATTGTGGATGTTTACCTATAGTGGTATATTCTTTACTCTAATTTTTTCTAATTCCATACCAGGTTGCCAATTCTAGAGGAATATTGGATGCTGTGAGATGTGCCATGGTCCTTCTTCTATCACTTTTTAAGCCTCTAATTTTACGCTAAAGGTAAAAATAATGTTGTCATTTTCTGTTAACATTACCTCTTGTATGCCTACTCCTTTCTAGTTTCTTTAAACCCATGCTTGTATAACAGGAAAAGGTGGGTGTTTATCCATGAAGAAGCCTATGATCGCTGCTTCCTAAGTTTTTGCACCCTCCTGCAAGATGTCAAGACTTGGGACCACCATTAATTTTCCATCAACTTCCATCGGGGGACTGTAGAAAAAAGAAGATTCAGAGCTCTCCCCTACCACCAGTTTCCAAGTTTTCTTGGTTTCCACAAAATTTTGGACTACATTAGCTATTGTGACTAGCTTGGTAAAGTTTGGGTGTGAATCTAGGGGTACTTGCCTCCAAATGTTGGAAGCAAAGGGGAACAGTTCTGGATTGCAGGGGACCTGATACAGGAGGAGAAGGATGAAAGGGAATGGACGTTAGAAAAGTTTAGGTTTATGATAGCTTATGGCAGAGTAGGGGGGATTCAAAAGAGGAGGATGGAGAGATGCACGAGGGTAAAGAAGGAAATTCAGAAAGGTTGGGAGGTGTTAGGTCAGTCATTGTAAGGAAGAAGACTAATTTAGGTATGGTAGTAGCAATTCAGGAGATGGAGCAGGAAGTGTTGGTTTAGAAACGGTAAAGAGAAGAGGGCAGGAAAAGGGTTTGTGGTGGAAAAGACAACACTGCCTCTGGACAGGAGGAGCATGAAGGAGGATGGAAGAAAGAGACATAGACGGAGGGAACAAGAGTAACAGCCAGAGGGACATAGATGGAGGAGGAGAAGGATTTAAGCTCAATTTTCTCCTAGAGCACTACATCCCTGTAATTCCTAGAAGATTTACAGTCTTCCATTTCACTGAATACTTATAATTATTGGTGACATTTTTAATCAATGTTATTGTATGAATATTTAGATTTTTTGTTTTATAATTTGTTATACAAAAATATAATAAAAATAATTAGAAAGTATAAGTATTGTATATAAATAATAAAATATCATTAAATGTTAATTACAAACATTAAAAAATACTTATGTAAAAATAAAAAATAATATTAGTTTAATGAATAAGACTCGTTTTCATCGTCACTACTCATATAATTTAGATCAAGTAATTTTTTGACCAACTTTTCAAGCTAAAATTTTTCAAGCTTGGCCAACTTTTTTTTCATTGAAAGTTTTATTCACTACGCTCTAATTTAGTCTTAAGTGACTAATTCTCCTCATGAAGATGGTCAATATATGCTGGTATTGATGACGATGAAGCAGTTGGCTTAGGCCCAAACCCAAAATCTTTGATATACCCGAATCTTGTACCAAGTACCTTGTTGCAAATGTCATCTATATTAGGCTCATTTTCATCAGAAATTGATGTTTGCAGCAACTCCTACATCTTATTCTGAAATTTAAAAAACAAAATCAATATTCCATTCAAATATTATTAGTTAGTACTACATAAATAAATAAAGTAAATTTAAATAAATTTTATTCTTACATAATTATTGTGCATTTCTTCAAACATCCAGCTGTCATCTTTCTTATAGTGTGTCAATTTGTAGAGTGTGATCCTATCACACTCTTCTGCTTATAGTTCCTTATGAATTTGTCCAAAATATAATAAATAATATTGTATTAACTAATATAATTATAACTTGTAAACAAAGAACTTACATATTCATTTCAAACAACAACAAATGATTTAGAGCCTTGGTTATAAGAAAATTTCATTTTTCCTCTGTTAACCTTGACCTTCTCACAGTTTTCCTAAATAAAGAAAAATAATCATTACATCATCTAATAAGATTAATGGAAGCAAATGTGAAGGGAAAGAGAACAAACCTGAACATTGGAAGAGGCCTAATAATCACATAAACTAATCCAATTTTATGGAGAGATTTGATCCAAAACATATCTCCTTGCCTCCTCATTTAAAGGAAAAGATTTATAATATTTATGTAGTCGATAATGATGATACTTGGTCCTTTGTTTCAAAAGTGAAGTGACACAATTTGAAACATCAGGGTTGTCGATATTGACGATATTGAGCTTCATTTGTGAAAAGTAAAAGTGTAATTAATCTTTAAAAAAGTCAAACAATATTGCATATAATTAAATAAATTGAAAATTTATTGAAACTTTGTCCAAAGCATTCTCTAGCAAGTTGTCTTCCCTCAACTATTTGGCATGCTTAAGGTAAGACAATTCAGTTTTGGCAATTACCCCAACTTACTAGACAATTTTATTGATTGAACCTTGTCTATAGGACAGCCTTATGAGGCATCAATATGTATAGACAACTTGATGTTCATTGCAACATTCATGTGTTGTAGCTCACAACTTTTAGTTATGCCTCGACCTCTTTTTCTGATGGCGATATTGGAACTTGACAACAAATGAATAATGATAAGAAAATACGCATTAAACATGTAAATATATATTTGAGTATAAGTCTAATTATAAATGTTAAAGATTAACACATCTGCAGATCCATCTAGTTGAGGTAGATGGAGGTTGTTGCTGACTGGCTTCATTGGTGGATGAAGTCGATTACAGTTGTTGACTAGGGTCTGATTGACGTGGTTGTTATTGACTAGGGACAACTTTGATACTTGCCACCTTCTTTCCTTTGTCTCTACCAGGTTCCATTATATTAGATATATTTAACTCAAATATGAACATTACACGTAAACATAAGTCAAACATCAACAATATGCATATAAAAAGCAAATTTGCAAGGTCCAATGTTTGAAATTTGAAAATTTGAAAAGTCCAATATTTTTTAATTATGGTACATGATGAATGCGTATATATATCAAAAAACAGATTGTAAGCTTAGTAGAAAAAGAAAAAAGAAGTATAGTACTAATGGATTTATAATGAAATGACCTACATATTTTGTGAATAAATTTCTTGTAATGTTTTCCCTTTATAAATTTCCTTCAAATTTAATACACTTTTATTACCCTAATCATACCTTACCCAATCCCTAATATAACCCTTATAAAGAGTTTTTGATTTTTGTTTCTGGTTTACATATAAGTGGTGAAGATGTGATAATATTGCAATCCTATAGTAAGAGTTCTGCTATGCATTAGTTTGAGGGTTTGATACTTTTCACCCTAAACACTTGAGCGAAGCCTTAGTGAGGGTGTAAGATTTATGCTTTTGATTTCTATAAGATTAATGACTTGATTACTATTAATATTGACTTATGAAGTTGGTTTTAGGATAAATTGATTTTACTTGTCTGTTAATTTCACTAATATGACATGATGATTTAGAGTATGGATGGACAAGTTGGGATTAATAAAGGATGGATGTTGTAAGTTGATAATTTGCTTGAGGAAAAGAAAAAGTTTAAGTGTGGGGATGTTTAATAGATGCTAATTTGACTATAATTAAAAACCTATATTTGATATATTTTGCTTGATATTTTATAGTTTTGTTGTATATTTGGTACTTAATTACCAACATACATTTATAGGTTTAATTCTCCCACATGCATTTATAGGTTATAATTGCCTTCATGGAACAAAAGGAGAAGAATTAAAATGGAAAACATGGCATAAGTTGAAGATTTAAAGCAACTAAAGACCTACACATCCGTGTATAGAGATAGCGTAAGTCTCTGTAAACGTGTGAAGATTGAAGAAATTGGATTACATTGGCATGTAATTCCACATGACCAGAAGATACACAACTGTGTATATTGCCTATGTGAAAGTACATTTGGAGTTTGATCAAACCAGTCACACTTAAATATCATACTTCTCTTTAATGGCAATGCAGGGTAGTTAATTTCAAGTATCTCAATAATTTTACCATAGCAATCCATCATTTCTCTGTATATGCAAACTCCATTATTTATTGTTGCCATGCTATGACCATGATATTCTGTATGATACTTGTATCTATTAATGAAATACATCAGATACGATTTAATAGTTCGCAAAGGTCCCTTCATAAGATCACATATGAACTTGTTTTCTATCGGATTTTCTAAGGTCCTTACAAAAGAAATTATCATATTAAATAGTATAATATCATTTGAACACTTAAATCTTATAATTCAATCATTTCAATATTTGTAATTGAAAACTTACATATTTCTCGAACCATCGAGGAAAGTGTCTTCTAACTTCTTTATTGATATCATTTCGTGTTTTGTCAGGCATTAGCTCACGTAACAATTCCTCATATAATCTAAAAACATTATTATGTATTTCAGTTACGAATAACACTAAATTTCAAAACCCAAATAATCAATTTCAACTTACTGCATAAAAGGTTGAACCTCTTGATAGTTCAATAAAATGTAACCATGGGCAGCCTCAATTTCTTCCTCTGTTAACATTCTTCTTGTTGAATGTCCATGTGTTCATCTAGGATATGTGAAAATGGATAAGTTACCATCAACATCACTCATTCCTCCCCTATCGTCATTACGAGGTACTTTTCTTTTCTTTTGTGTGAACATGCGACTCAAAATAATATGAACAAAATGTACTAGCTTCCTCCACTAAATAATCATAACATATCGAACCTTCAACTCTAGCCTTATTTTTTGACATTTTCTTCAAGTGATACAAATACCTATGTTAGCAAATAGGGTTATTACAATTTAGTTGTTAAAACATGTTATTTACTTCAATTATAATCATTTTTATTGAATTACCTCTCAAACAGATAAATCCATCGATATTGAACTAGACTGACTAGTTTTGCCTTGTGTGTTAAATGCATAGGTAGATGCTCCATACAATCAAAGAAGCTTGGAGGAAAACTTCCTTCTAACGAGCACAAAATTACTAGAATTTCCCTTTCTAGTTTTTCCATTTCAACCAATTTGATTTCAAATGATGTTAAACTTTTGAAAAACAAACTTAATTATGTTATTAGTTCCCAAACCTTATTCGGTAGCAACTCCCAAAATGCAATTAGAATTAGCCTTTGCATAAACACATGACAATCATGACTTTTTATCCCAAATAGTTTGTACTTCCTCATGTCCACACACCTTGCTGAGTTTGAAACATAACCATCGGGAAACTTTAGACTTTTCAACCATTCACACAATATTTCCTTTTGTTTTTTGTCCAAAGTGTAGCATGCTTTTAGATATTTACCGGTGTGAAGATCTTTATGTAACTTATTCCTTCTACAAAAAAGTTACAAATCAGCTCGTGACTTTGCATTGTCTTTTGTCCTCCCTTCAATGTTCATTATGGTATTGAACAAATTGTCAAACATATTTTGTTTCAATATGCATCACATCTAGATTATAACGTATCAAATTAGTTTTCCAATATGTCAAATCCTAAAAGATGCTTCGTTTTCTCCAATCAAAGTTTTTACTAATGCTCAACAGTTTCTAATTCTGTAACTGTCAACAACCCTAATTCCTCAACCTCCTGCAAAATCTCTTCACCAGCTTTGTAAGGGGGAGGAGGTGTTCTTACCATCCTATTCTTAATGAACTTTTGTTTATTGCGTCTAAATGGATGATTTGGAGGAAGAAATTTCTTGTGATTGTTAAACCAAGATATTTTGCCCCCGTTTGAAAGATAAAACGCATCAGAATCATTGCCACAATAAGGACAAGCCAATTTTCCTACTGTGCTCCATCCAGACAGCAAGGCATATGCCAAAAAATCACTAATGTTCCACATCAAAGCCGCTCTCAACATTAAATTTGTTTCAGAGACACATCATATGTCTGGACACAATATTCCCAAAGATGTTGCAATTCATATATCAATGGTTGTAAGAATACATCAATTCTATGCTTCAGATTTGAAGGCCTTGGCACAATCACTATCAAGAACATATATGTGTCTTTCATACACATCCATGGAGGCAAATTATAAGGAGTAATTATGATTGGCCATGATGAATATTGCTAGCCGGATTGACCAAAAGGTTGGAATCCATCTGTTGACAATCCTAACCCAATATTTTGACTTTCAGCTGCAAACTCAAGATGGGTATCATTGAAATGTTTCCATGCCAGTGCATCTGAAGGATGACTCATTATTCTATCTTCTTGTTCGCGTTCATTATGCCATCTTATGTGAGATGCAATAACATCAGAAGCATATAGTCTTTGAAGTCTCAGAGTTAACGGGAAATAATACATCCGCTTTCAGGGTACTAATTTCTGTTTCATCGAACACTTTCTAGGCTTAAACTTAGGTTGACCACAAAATTTGCACTTTTGTAATTCCATAACATCTCCCTAATACAACATACATCCCAATTTGCAACAATCAATCTTTTCAACAAGCAAACCAAGACCCCTAATAAGT
>JANIHZ010000009.1:16759779-16776220 GCA_027478365.1 Erythroxylum rufum | reverse complement strand
AATACACATTCTATTCTATTCCTCATCTTTTCTATTCCAAAGAATAACTATTCTATTCCTTATCTATTCCATTCCGTGAACCAAACAGGCTGTAAGAGAATTAGTAATCCTAGATCATTTTCAATCATTAAAATTTTATTTAAAATTAAAAAAATCTAACTAAACAAAACAATTTAAATATAATTACTGAACGTGCTAATTTATGGTCATTAGCTTGACCTTGTATCATTGGAAACTTAGCCAAGATCAATTATAAGTAGCTTGCGGCCACCGTTTTCGTTCAACATTAGTTTTGTAGCTTGTAAGTAAGCTATAAATTGCAAAATGATCAAAAGGACAGTATTAATAAAATTATCAAAACCAATTAAGCTCAGTAATGTCCTTTTTTTAAGCAAATTGTTAACAAAACAGGGAATAACAAAACTCCCTGAATCTCCCATGGAATCCAGCAGTTTTCCTGGTAAAAGGGTAAGTTGCTCTCTTCTTAGTTCTTCCTCAGTTGCCCTCATCTCCTCTTCTTCTTTAGCTTTTTGAATCGAGACTTCCATAGCTTCTTCAAAGTTGATGCCAGTTGTCAACCGTTCGTCGTCCTCTCGTTCCTTCAAAGATTCGAGCACATCAATTTTTTTGAATGTGTTGCCCCCTCCAGATTCTTTAATACATCATTTATGTTGAATGTCACTTGGTCATCACTAATCTAAATGATGAGATTCTCTTTATAGACATCTACCCAAGTTTTTTCAATGTTCAAGCATGGTATACCAAGATATATGGAATAATAGGGAGGGCTGTCATTCTTTTCTTCATCCTCTTTCTTCATCTCTTGGTCTTCTACAAGATGGGGTTCAGATTGATTTTCCACTGGTTTTTCTTGCTCTTCCCCATTTTTCCAATGGTCTTTCTTGCTCTTCCCCATTTCTAAGTATGATAGCCTCATATTGCTCTTATTGATGTAATTTATATTGCTGAGAGAGTCTTCCACACTTCTCTTACAAAATTCACAGGAAAGTTGTCTCATTTGAATCTCTAGGTTGTGATTAGAAGAGGTATGATTTTTTGTTACTTGATCAAATTGCTATTCCAGTCACTTCTATGTCTATTAGCTTATCCATGATTTTGTCTAATTTGGAATCCAATGAGCTGGACTAATCTTACTAAAATCCTAATAGGTCTTGATGTCCCATGTGAGTACTTACATTGTTAGACCAATAGAAATCTGAGTGGTTTTGCCACCCCGAAGTGTACTTGTTCATATAAGGACTATGATTTCCCTAACTAAATTGGGGCTCATCAAAATCCACAAGAGTCCTTTGCTCCCTATAATATATATACTCCATTATTGTTCTTTTTATCTCTTCTTGATATCTAATTTTCTGGATTCTTCATCACGGCCTTGTGATGTCCAAATTCAATTTTTTTTTACTTTTCGTCCAAACTTCCTACACTTTTTTTCCCTTCTTATGATTGGGTACCATAATAAAAAAAGATAGTGAAATGCCTTAGACTACAAGAATTAAACTAATTTTACACCTCTACGGTAACGACGCCAAAAACTTGATCAAGGTAAGTTTTAATCTTATAAACTCTTAATATTTAGCAAGCGCACGGTTCGTAGCGTAGTATTAAAGGTGTCAATCCCACGAGGAAGGAGAGTAATATAATCCTAAAAATCTAAGGCTAAAAAGATATGAAAATGAAAATAAACAATGCAACAGAAAGTAAATACGAGAATTGAATTCAACCAATTAAATCAAAAGTTAAACACGAAGGACTTAACAATTGAGCAACAAGCAAGCACAATGGAAATCAACCAAAGAATTTACCAAGTTATGAGAAAGGGGATTTTACCTATCATTAATGCTAACCTAGTCGATTATGTGTTAATGGGGTGTCGGTTCTAAATGATCCGAGAGTTGATTACTCTCTCTCGAGTTATAACGATTAAATGCTAATTTATAAACCCTAATTGGATATGAAATTTGTAATCTCTCAATTAACAAAAGAATCACAACCCTAATTAGATCTAGACCACTCTAATAAACTATTGGATCTCATACGAGATCTCTTTTCGCACAATTACTAATATGATTAATTATGGGTTCTATTGAATCACCTAACTCTCATTAATTTGATCCAATTATTTTTTATCTAGTTCACCCTCTCAGTTTATTTGCCGAATTATGCAAGAAATGCAACAAATCACAATACCCAATTCAAATAACACAAAATCAACTAAGATAACATTAAATCAAAATAAAATCCCGAAGGAGAGTAAAAACATCATCATTATTCTACCATCTATTAGCATACAATCCATCCCAACTTTATACATGAATAAAATTAAAACTAAAAGGAAATAGAAACTTAGAATGGATGATCTGGGAAGGCAGCAACGTTAGAAAACTTCCTAATCTGGGAAACACGTCAAGACTACTTCTTTTTCCTCCTTCTTCCTCTTCCTCCTCTCTTTCTCTTCCTCTTTCTCTCTTTAGGGCTTCCAAAAGTGGCTGAATCAATACTCTCTTTTATGCTCATATCATGTTCTTCTTATATGGTTTTCTATTTAGGGTAACCTAGGGTCTTTTTCGGGTTCCGAAAAGACCAAAAATTCCCTAAAAAACTTGAGTTTGGAAGTGTCCCCACATTTGTCCCACGCTGGCCATAATCGTGGCTAATATTCCACGATCGTGGCCCTTGAGTAAGCTCTCTATCATGATCGTGACATGCAGGCCATGTTTGTGGGCCAATCCTGGTGCTTATGTGACAATCGTGGCCTACCTGCTATGATCGTGGGCCTGTGTTATGGCCTAGGTTCCCTTCGAAAGTCTTTTGTTCTTTGATATTGACCCTGAAACACTAGCAAGCACTTCAAGGTACCTTAAAAACATAATATTTAAGCTTAAAAGCTTGTGCTAAACAATAAACACTTAAAATAGAAATAATTAATAAGCTAACACAATTCTAACCTAAACACATACTAAATGATCGAATTAACAGCTAAACACATATCAAACTATGCCCTAAAACACGATGCAATATACACTTATCATTGGTGAAAAAATCAACTATATTTAAGTTAAGGAAGGTCATATGGCCTTTCAACTACAAATTCAATTATATGGTAAGAGCTATTGAAGAATTCAAAAGATGTGAATAGTATGACTATTGACTGGCTAAGTAGATATTTACTAAATCATGATGAAAGGATGAATTTTGATAAGAAGGATATAGTAGAACAAATCATACTAACAAAATTATTCTTAAATTCCAAAAATAATTATATAGAATAAAGTCGAAAAGACAATTCATAAGTGAAAGTTGACATGGTCACGTACAAAGTCATATATATGCATGGAGCCAAGGGAGAGGAAGACGTGAACAATACTCTTTTAGTAACTCAATTTGGGCAAGGAACAGAAAGAATAAAAGGAATAGGCAATTCTAGTTGAAAAAATACAAGGAGAAATGAAAAATATCTAGTTGAATGGTATTCATGTGACAAGTATAGCCATTATTCCTCAATTCTTTACCGATAATTAAGATAAGGAAAATTTTGTAGAACCCAATGAAAATATAGTCCAGAAAATTTTACTATTTATAGTAAAAGGTGAGCTAAAAGATGAAAAGAGTATATGATAGCTTGATAATGCATTCAACAATCACATGAAATCGTAAAAAGAAAATTTGTGAACTTAGATACCAAAGTGATAGGGGTAATATATTTTGGTGATACGACAGTAGTAGAGATCATAGGCAAAGATTTGATATTTTTTAAGGAAAAAAACATATGGTCATAATCTTCCCTCTAATATTTACTTAATTCCACACTTAAAATTTCTACTTTAAGTATTGTCAATTTTTAGATAATGCTTGTCAAATTTATAAATAGGGTTATACTCTTTAGCTTTAAGATTGTGATGCTAATCTTATTTTTTAAGGTGACTATCACTAACATCATGATGTTTTTATTGAACTAACATACTAAAAAGATCATTTGTTTGGAGACGGGTGTCAATGATACTCTATAAATATGGAATATAAGGTCTAGTCATAAGAATTTTAAAGAAACAAGGCTTTAGGAGAGAAGAAGATGGCGAGATGCATTTTATGTATAAACTATCATGAACAACTATGTGAGGCATCTGCTTGGCAAATGGTCAAGGAAAAGATTTCCCAAACAATCAATTTTAAGAGCTACCAAAACACTTTAACTTGGTCATGTAGATGTTTACAAAAAGAAATAGGTAATTTTTTTAAGAAAAAGTATAAAGGTTTTGACGTATTTAAAAAGCTTAAAAGAATTAGTTAAAATATGATTTTGATATTAAATCTATAAAAATATATGATAAGATATGACTTAGTTATATTAATTGGGACTTATCTCTTTTTATTGATTTTTATGTTTAATTTGTAAAATTAATATTTGTTTTGTTTTAGGAGGTGATAAGGAAGATTGAATCAAATTTAGCTTGAAATTGGAGACAAATTTGGAAAGGGATGACAGATTGTTACAATGGATAAGGTAAGATCACACCTAAAGCTAGATTCACTCCAAGAAGTTTAGTTCAATTAGGAGACTTATTCCTATCCCTATTATGTAGGTATTGTGATTTGTTTGAAAGATAATCTATGTAATATTGAAAGAAGTTAGCTTTTGGGTAGAACCAAAAAAAAAAAAAAGGAGACATACTCTCCATAATTCCTTTTTTTGTTTCATTTGTTTTCTTTTCTTCTTTCTTCTTCTTTTTTAATTAAAGCTAAAGCCATGGGTGGTTAAAATCTCAATTTTCTAATTCAAGGGGAAACAAAACTCTAGTTGTAAAATTGTAAGGTTTTGTTCTAAACCTAGATTTGTATTTTAATCTAAGTATTTCTTATTTTGTGTTCTTTTATTTCTTAAATGATTAATATTGATTAATCTAACAAATTAATTTTATGTTGATTATTCTATTATTATTATCCATAAATTAATTGATCTGTAATTATCATAAATGATTGGTATAAATAGAAAATAGGTAATTTGTGAATTTGCATATTTAACTTATCAAAAACAAGAAAACTAAATTAAATAGTTGTAACTATCTCAATTATTTAATTTAGGTTTTAGTCTTTTTCATTAAGCTTATTGCTATCATTTAATTGATATGGAATGTTATCACATCTAATCAATTTGTTGGTAAGTTTTGATTTGAATACAGAGTTCAAATTAATTAATTTAAAGAAATTAAACTTTGTTATGGCTATCCTAATAGGTTTTAGACTAACTGCTTGATTATGAAAGTTATTCTTTTTAGACCAACAACTAAAATTGTAATTAGATGAGACACTTCCTTTGAATTAGAGTTAAGTACTATTGAAGTTTTCACTTTAATACTTAATTGATTTATTTTGATTCCTTGTTAAATTTAGTTTATTAGTTAATTAATCATAAACCTCCCATTTTTCTTTATCAATTGAAATTAAGAAACTAGTTTTTAGTTTTCTCGAGATTTGAACTAATTCTATAACTACTATAAGAGTTTAGCGAAGCATAATTAAGTTTAAAGGCTTCAACAACTCGTTTAAAATTTTAGTTCCATCATTTAGGAACTATTTTAGTTTCTTAGTTTATAGTTTACTGTGAATCTATTATCCTGTATGACTCATTCTTCTCAAATAGGTGAAATTGCAATATAATCTAGAGAATTAAAAGATAGTCCGTTGTTTAAAGAAAGAGACTAAGGAAAAATTCATTCACCTTCAAGGTTGAAAGTTGAGATGGATCTAAAAATTGGTGAAGATTTTAATTTCTAAAAAGTTAATGAAAAGATGGCAAATCCTAACACTAGATTGTTCAAGGAGTTAGTTGCACCAAATTTGAATCAGCAACCCTTATGCATAAGATTTCCAAATATTGAGGTAGATTTTAAACTGAAATCTAGTTTGACCTAGATTTCAAACTTAAATTTTGTTTGACTAACTTACTCCCTAATTTTTTTGGTTTTATAGATGAAGATCAACATAAACACTTGAAAGAATTCCATGTTGCTTGTTAAAAAAAATAAATCCATAAGGACTAATAGAAGAGTAAATCAATCTAAGATCTTTTCCATTCTCATCGAAAGATAAGGCAAAGGATTGGTTGTATTATCTTCCCTCTAGCTCAGTGACAATATAAAATGAAATGAAAAGGTTATTCTTGGAGAATTTCTTTCCTGTATCACGAGCTGCCAATATAAGAAAGGATATATGTGGGGTAAGACAATTCATTAGAGAAACATTGTACAAATATTAGTGTAGATTTAAAGAATTATGTGCTAGTTGTGCAAACCATCAGATTCCTGAACAACTTTTGATTCAGTATTTTTATGAAGGCCTACTACCAATGGATAGAAGTATGGGAGATGCACTAGTGAAGGAGATTTAATAAATAAAATACCAAAATAGACCAAACAATTAATTTCAAACATGGCCAGATATTCTCAATAATTTAGGAAAAGGATAGATAGAGATGTTAAGTGCATGAATATGGTAATTGCTACTAACTTTGATGATAAAATTCCATATTTGACTATTCTAGTTTTCCAAATGGATATAGGTTAACTGCAATCAACATGAGTATGAAGAATATGCTCATTTCTCTAGGCATCCTATAGATGTGTGCCCTATATTACAACAGGACTCTATTCAAAAAGCTAATGCAATAGGAGGATTTCCCATTCACAATCAATGGAAATATAACCCTCATTAAAATCATTATAATCTAGGATGGAGGGATCACCCAAACTTTAGCTTTAGAAATCAAGGAGGGAAACAAAGATGCCAACCTCAAAATTTCAATAGGCAACCTTAAGCACCTACCCATGCTCAATCTCAGCCCTTAAATTTAGGTATATCTTTGGATGAAATTGTTAAGGAATTTATCACTAATATTTAAAAATTTCAATAGGAAACAAGAATAAGCCTTTAGAACATAGGAATTTAGATCGCTTAATTACTCACCTCTGTTAATTAGAAATGTAAGTATCAGGAAAATTACTTTCACAAAATATGGTAAATCCTAAGGAAAATGTGAGTGCAATAATATTAAGAAGTAGGAAGGAAATTCAATCTCGATTTCCCTTACCATTGGAGGTGGAAAAGTATAAAAAAGTAAAAGAAAGATGAATTTCCAATTTAAGATGTAACTAAGGTAAATCTGATTTTTCCTTACCTATACCATTTAATGCATATATACCTCCTTTCCCTTGCAAGTTTTCTAAATCAAAAGAAAAGGAATATGAGAGAGGTCTTAAAGATATTTTAAAATGTAAAAATCAATATAACATTTCTAGAATCCATTAAACAAATTCCAATGTATACAAATTTTTTGAAAGAACTATGTATAAATAAAAGGAAGCTGGGGAATAGAGAGAGAGAATAATTTTGGGCAATAATGAACCAGCAGTGATAAAAACAAAATTACTAAAAACTATTAAGATTCAGGTATTTTTACACTTCCTTTTGTCATTGGTGATAAGAAAATTGAGTACCCCTTACTAGACTTAGGTTCATCTATCAATTTCATACCATACTCAATTTAACGATCTTTAAATATGAATTCTTTGTAAGAAACTAATGTGATTGTTCAACTTGTTGATCTTTCTTATATATGTCCTATTGATGTTCTAGATGATGTTTTAGTTCATGTTAATGGTTTGTAATATCTAGTGGATTTATATCTTAAAAATGAATAGAGATAGCGTAGAACATTCAAATTCAATTTTTTAGGAGAGTTGTTCATGAAGATGACTGAAACAAAAATTAATGTGCATGGGGGTACTTTTTATTTAGTTTGATGGAGAGATATTGGAATTTAATATTTTCAAATCAATAAGGTACTCTAATGATTTTCACTCTATTTATCATATGGATATATTATGGAATCAATTGTGTAGGATATTTTTGAAGAAGAAAGTGCTAGTCGTGAGTTGGAGTCTAATATTGTTAAATGAGTAGATTGATGAAATTTATGAAGTTATGGAATCATTATCATTAATGTTAATAGATTCAAAAACTTTAAATGTTAAAATTACTATAACTCATAAGAAAATGTTGCCTTATATTTTGCAAGCTCTAAAGATAGAATTGAAAGCCTTACCAGATCACCTAAAATATGTCTTTTTGGTTAAGGGAGAGTCATTACCTACACTCATCTTGAAAAAGTTAACTAAAGGGTTAGAAGAAAAGCTAGTAGAACTTCTAAAGGAGCACAAAAACTACAATATGTTAGACCTTAGTTGATATAAAATGCATAAGTCCAACAATAGACATGTATATGATTCTTTTGGAAGAAAATGCTAAGCCAATTAAGGAACCTCAAAGGAGACTCAATCCAATAATGAAAGATATGAAAATGAAAGAAATTTTAAAAACTTTAGGATGTAGGTATAATCTATCTAATATCGGATAGCGAGTGGGTGAGCCTAGTTCACGTTGTGCCAAAGAAACCAGGTTGACAATGATATGAAATCAAAATGATAAGTTGGTATCAATGAGAGTGCAAAATGGGTGGCAAATATGCATAGACTTTTAAAGCTTAACTTGGCCACTAGGAAGGATCATTTCCCATTACCTTTTGCAGATCAAATGAAAAGACTTATTGGTAAATCATGTTTTTCTTTTTGGATGGTTTTTCAAGTTACTACCAAATAACAGTTACTTAAGAAGATCAAGAAAAGACTACCTTTATGTAACCTTTTAGATCATATACTTTTAGGCAAATTCCATTTAGTGTTTGTAATTTTTAAAGGTGCATGAAAGTATATTTTCTAAGTATATTTTATTATTCATGAATAATTTCACTATTTTTGGAGATTTATTTTATGTTTCTTAAACCATTTATTTATGGTTCTCAAAAGATGAATTAAAACAATTTGGTATTGAATAATGGAAAATATTATATTATGGTTGATCAAGGTTGGGACATGTGATTTCATCTAGGCGCATGAAAGTTGATAAGGAAAAAGTGGATTTAATTATGAACTTACCTTACCTTACAAATGTTATGGAAGTTCGATCTTTTCTTATACATGTAGGTTTTATTGTAGGTTTATTAAAAAATATTCCAAGATTGATATACCATTGTCAAAGTTGCTGCAAAAACATGTTCCATTTGAATTTGGAAAAGAATGTTAAGAAGCTTTTGACTAGCTTAAAGAATTATTGAAAAATGCACCTATTATTCAACTACCAAATTAGGATCTACCATTTGAGAACATGTGTGATGCTAGTAACTATGCAGTGGGAGTTGTTTTATCCTAAAGGATTGAAAAACTAGTTCTAGTCATCTATTTGCTTCAAGAATATTGGATAGTAAACAGTGATATTATTCTACAACTACGAAAGAGCTTTTAACAAATTTTTTTCTTTAGATAAGTTTAAATATTATTTTCTTGTCTTTAAAGTTACTATGCATTCTGAATATACAATTTTCAAATACCTTTTGGCAAAGAAGGAGTCTAAACTGAGATTGATACAATGGATTTTGCTACCTTAAGAATTTGATTTAGCAATAAGCGATCGAAAAAGAACAAAAACTTTACTAGCAGACCACCTGAGTAAGTTAGCAAAGGATAAATATATTTTACCTATTTATAAACTTTTCCTAATGAGTAAAGTTATGGTTCCATGGTATGTAGACCTTGTTAACTATTTAGTTACTAGAACTTTACCTAACTATATTAGTAAGTCTAAGAAGGAAAAGATAAGGAATGAAGCAAAATGTTATGTTTAGATGAGTTGTATTTATGGAAGTTTTACTCTGATCAAGTTAATAAATGTTGTGTGCTAGAAGATAGACATCTTTCTATTTTAGATTTTTTCATAGAAAGATAGAAGATAGACATCTTTCTATTTTAGATTTTTTCATAATTATACATTTGGTGGTCACTTTGGTCCTAAACAACTACAAGAAAGTTCTAGATACTTGTTTGTATTGGGAGACTTTGTTTAGAGATAATTGTATGTTTTGTAAAAATTATGATAGATGCCGAAAGACAAATGTGTTTTCTTATAAAATGAAATGTCTCAAACCCCAGTTCTTATAGTTGTGATATTTGACATATATGTCATTGATTTTATAGGTCTTTTTCCTTCATCTCATGGTTTTCCTTATATACTTTTAGTAGTTGATTATGTTTAAATATGGGTGGTAGCAAAAGCCACTAGGACTGATAATTATACAACTATTGTAGGTTTTATAAAGTCCAATATTTTCAATTAATTTAGAGTTCTATGAACCATTATTAGTGTCAATGCATTCACTTTTGTAGCAGAGCAATGATGGCTTTGTTTAACTAAGTATAGAGTGCGTGGTGAAACACATGAAGAAACTCAATCAATATTTGTGGCAGGTTGTGAGATTTATGGGGGTGATCACCCTAATCATCAATGTCAGGAACTAGAATATATATAGGCGCATCCAATTTTCATAAAGAAATGGCCTTAAGACACCCCATATGAGAATGCTTATAATTTATAGTGGAGCAATTATTATGACTTTACATGGAATGGTCACATTTCATTTGGATTTCTAGAACAGTCGCAACAAAAGGAGTGTCAACATCTTAACGTCCTTATATAATACATTACTTCAAATGAGTTTTCCCTCTATATAACCAAAGAGTTATGTGATTTATCTAGATACACCAAGTTAAGTTTGAGGGATCATGTGGACAATAACTTTATAGAGTGGAGAGGAGCTAGAAGTTGAAGAAAAAGAGAAAGTTTTTGTTCAAGAGAGAAAGAAGAAGAGAACGCAAAGAAGATATAGAAAGATGAAAAGGAGGAGCCAAATAAAAAGGCTATTAAGGATTTTTCAACAATCATTTTGAGTATGGAAGGCTCCTACTTCCCACATAAAAAATGTCAGTGCCAGTCAAAGATCCAAAAGTGTTTTATTATTCCTTTATATTGATAATTTGTTATTAAAAAGGGCATTAGTGAATTTACTTATTTTTTAAAAATTTTATACTATATTATCTTGCAACATGTGGAGTGCAAGATAATGAACCTCTATATGAGAAAACGAGTGGAAGCAAGTCGTCAATTATATATCCAAGTTAAAGAAGACTTGCTAAGAAGTCCAGTTATAAGACTCATAAAGAAGTGTTGGTTGGGAGGCAACTTAACAATTAGGTGTTTTGTTTTTATTAAGTGGGTTATACGATTTTCATTAATAGTTTTGTTATTATACATATATATATTTATTTTATGCATTAAGTGAAATAGAGTGAATTGAATTGAAAATTGAAGAATTGTGGAGTCAATTGGATTGATTTATAAATTGATGCAAGTAATTAAATGCTTAATAATTCAAGGAGCTTTGCAATTGACTGAATAATAGAGAATCTTTATAAATATCTTCAATTTATGTAATGCTTTCTTCGAGTTGTTTCTTGTTAAGTTGAGAGTAATAAAATTGATTTGCTTGAGGACAAGCAAATGCTTAAATGTGGGGAAGTTTGATAAATACTAAATAAAGTATATTTCTAATATTATATTTACTACATTTTGTTTGATTATTTAATAGTTTTATAATGTATTTGTTACTTAATCCATTCATATTATGTTTTTAGGTTCTAATTACCTTCAAGGGGTAAAAAACTGAGCAAAAATGAGATGGAATCAAGGCTAGAAAATGAAAGATTGAAGTTGCCCTTGAAGGAAAAAGTTGTAAAGAGATGGACACGATTGTTTCCATGATTGTTTAGCTATATAGATTGTGTTTCAGAATAATTTTTGAAGAATTGAAGTAAGATTGAGAGATATAGTTATGCAAATGGCTATGTGGTTGATCGTGTCACTCTAAAAATCCTAATTTGGAGCTATAAAAGGGAAAGACAAAGAGAAGTTAAAGAGTAGTTTGTAGGATGTTAATGGAAGGCTCAAGTTAGGCTTAGGGAAACATATTCATGGCCTAAACATGACAGACAGATTGAAGAACAAGAAATGAATCACATTCAAAGTAGATTTCCATTAACTTAAAGTGGATTTCAAGAATATCAAAAGGGACTTCACCATGTCTCTTTTAGTTTTTTGGTTTTCTTTTAGTTTTAATGTTATGTCTTTAGTGATTATGACCAAAAGTTTTGGGATAAACCTTGTAGTGATTTTATTTTAACTTAATTCATTAGTTTCATTTCAATTTAATTAAATGTTTTAAGTCTTGAATTAATATGTCCAGGATATTATTTCAATATATGATTTTATGCAATTAAGATTGAGAAATCCTTTTATGTAAATAAATCTACCATAATTGAAAGGAGTTTTATACAAATCTAGAGATAGTTCAATATCAATCCTCTAGATTATAGTCAAACCTAACAGAGAAATTCATAAATCATTAATGCAATATTAGGGGTTTAAACAAAAAAAAGATTAAAGTTAATTAACTGAGAATTAGTTCTTAATAGTCTTAAGAAAGATATTAACGTAAGATGGGAATTTACATGGTCCAATAAAATTTAGAGTTATTTGAGGAGTAAAATCATGATTGTGAAAAATCATAGCAGGATTCAAAGTCCAGGCAGCATTGTTTTCTTTTATTGTTTATGAGTTTTAAGCATTGTTATACATAGTCAGTTGGATTGATTTATTTTATTTTATTATTTAAATTTTGAATTTGATCAATTATTACCATCATAATTTGTTAGATTAGATAATAGGAAGGTGGTAAGTACTAATAATTATGGTCCTCATAGGATCGACTCATACTTATTAGTGCTAGCTATAACTACATTATGCAATTATGGTTAAATCATAAATCACATAACAAATCCCCACATGAGCTAACTTTATAGATATCAAGACAAAGAATAACTTATACAATCATCATAATAAGAATTTTCATAAATGTACAAGTAATGTTCCAAATGGGATTCTCACATAGGGTCAGTCCAGTGAACTTATTCTCTAACAAGCACCTGCACATTTGTTTAAGTATCTCTATAGTTTAGTCTATAAGAGTGACTACTTCTTTCATAAGAAAAAAAATAACATATGCTAGTCTTTTTATACTCCATTAATGTCCAATCTTAATAACATAATGACTATAAACAATTTAGAGATAATACAACAATGTAATACAAATCTCATAATTATGATCTCATCATAATTTTATTTTCAATGTATATTTATCTAATGGACTTTATCATATACATCTAAATATGTATAAGACAAAGAATGTCTTTAAATAATTATTTCATTAAACTACAACTAACCTATTGGTTGTAGAGCATAAACCAACAATTAGGACTTTTGCTGGCACCACCTTCTCATCTAAACTTAAGTTGTTAAGAAAACAAATAAATGGGTAAACTTAGGATTGGCATTGGTATTCGAGGAGTAGATCTTGGTAAATTAATTAGTGACTATCCAAATAGAATCCTCTTCTACTAAAATCATTGTTTCTTATGATTCTCCCTTGTAATCTCAAAGAACTTTATCATACTTGTGGTTTGCATGATAGAATTATGATTTGAGTTAGTATGTTGCAAGTGGTACACTCTAATATATTCAAGTTGACATCACCATTATAGGATGCATGAAGCCTTCTCTAGTCTCTCCATAAAAAAAAAAACTCCTCTCTTTGTGAACCTAGGACCATTAAACTTTAGGCCTATGAGCTTATAAACATGCACACACTTAGCAAATCTTCTATTGCTGTCTGATTCTTGTATCAACCTTCATATTTTTTGTTTTATTTGTATACAAGAGCATTGAAATAACCCACCACCAACCATGGCAAGTGTTGGACCCTGAACTTTTCTAGTAAATGAGAAATTCGTTGGTGCTTATTCATGTGTGGAGAAAAGAAGAATTTTTGAATTTGAAATGAAATAGAAAAGATGGTTTAGATACAAGATGGGTTATAGATGAAAGGTTGGTAGTTAAAAGCTGGAAAATGTAATTGAAACATGTTCATTGAGTATGCTTCGGTGTTTTAGCGTTAACTATTGCTCTAGTTATCCGAATGAGATGATTTTTTATTTGAAGTAAACTAGGGATATAGGACTACAAATATTCTGATGAAATCGAGTTTTAATTCAGTCTCTAAGAATATCAATTTTCGAATGGAAGTTGAGCACAGAATATTGTTTTAGTATAAGAACAGTCCGAAAATGTTTGGTGTATAACTTTCAGATTTCTGAACCAAATTGAATGATTTTGATGACATTATAAAAGTGAGACAATGAGGAACATTTTTCTAGAAGGAAGTGCTATCAAATTCCTTCAATTACATGATAAAATGGTCTTGATTTTTGGAAGGAGTTAAGCATGATTTAAAAAATTTTGAGGTCTTGCTAGATTAATTATTTTATTTGGAGTTAATTATTATGTTAATATTGGTAGGATTTTAAAATATGGTTTAGTTGAATTAAGTAAAAAGAGCATATATGTATGAGGGCTTTTTGGGAAGATCACTTAAACTATTTAAGTTACAAGGCATGTAAGGAAGGGTATAAAGGTCTTTGCACACTCATTAATGGCAAAATTGAAATGAGAAGGTGTGGTATTGTGTTTAAGAAGGGGCAAAAACGTGGATTGGAAGAGGAAAGGTGAAAAGCAACGAAAATTAGAGAGAAAGCAAGGAGAGAGTGTCAGTTTTAAGAGAAAGGAAGAAGGAAGCTAGGGTTTCTTCTGTAACACCCCACTCCCGCGTGACCCGAACTCGACATCGTTGGTGATATCCGAGTCCGTGCCCCGCGAGGGTGGCGTGCTACATCAGTCAATCGGAACTCAGTAAATTTTTTTTCTTTTTACAATACACTCATGTGCGCGAAATCAACAGTAACAATCTGAGCCCACGTTTGAAAGGAAGCATTTTCAGTTCTTACAATCATTCAACAATAAATTACAAAAGTTATTTAATGAACAAGAAGTTATAACCAAATTGGGCTCACTACAAATACAGGGCATTCTTTTACAGAGATTACGAAATACAATTTTATGAGACACTAATGCAGACACGAACTGATCCCGACCTCTATCTATCACTTGCATATAGTAGACATACTCCCGTGTCAAATGGGGTACTCTTCAAAGCCTGAAAATAGGTGCAAATTTTGGGTGAGTTTTGCGAACTCAGTGAGGAACCATCATCGATGGTTCGCCCAATTCATGCAACACACAGATAATTCACAGACAATTTATTCACAAAATATATATTCAGAAGTACCACATGATTAGAGTACAGTAAGTCACCAACACACGAGGCATTCTTGCCTCTGTCCATATACAAGTACGCAGTCAATTGTGTATGCAATGCATATGTGACTCTTTCCCATTTTAATTCGGTGTTGTGACCGAGTGCCTGATCAGTCCCATATAAATTATAGACGCGTCTCGGGAGTAGGAGAGCCCTCAGGGTATGCACTACCTCCCATCGAGCTCGAGGCTCTTTTTCAGTATCAGTGGCTACTCCGGTCACAACTGTTATTAACAGTTCATGCATTCGTGTATGAAATGCATATGCCCAATTTCACGATCAATATAGCAAACAATGAATGTGGCACAATCAGTCAGTCATAGCAGAGGCACAACAATTGATTCCAATAACAAGCAATTCACAACTAGCATATCACAGTAAGCATACAATAATTGAGAAAACCATCTCAGTCACTCACCTAGAACTTCCGAGCTAATGCCGGGAAGTCTCTGCCACGTCGGTAGGACGACGCTCCAAATGTGCCTCTATAATAATCAGAGAAGAAAATGATCACTAATTGTCCAATCGTAACTATTTAATAATGCACATGGCACATGTAGGTGTCTAATGCATGTTCATGATATTCCCGGTCCTAATCTCATTTTTTTCCATCATAAAATCTGTCTAAAAATTAGAAACCTAATGGCGCTGACGGTACGCAATTCGGACCTCTATAAGTCCCCAATTAATTAAAACAGTGACGAAACAGACCATTATCTGGACCCACGTTAATTTCCCGTCCAAAAATCCCCAATCTCTCAGAAAATAAAATTAAATATTCAATGAATCTGATGCCTCAAGAATCAGGTCAATCGGACGTCAGAAGGAAAAGATATGAGCAAAAGAAGCTCAAAACCCATTAAATAAATAAACAAAATTAAAAATCCCATCTCGCACTCGCGAGGCGTCGCCCTTTGCGAGTCGGGTCGAAAACGGCTTCATCGCACTCGTGAGGCGAGTGCCGGCTGCAGCTGCTCGCGACTGCGACCGGCTCGCGATTGCGAGCTACTGCTTCTTCCTTCTCCTTTTCCCAACCAAATTTCAAATCTAGCTATCTCTTTGCACACACATCCAAATTTAACAAATGATAGCTCGTTGGAAAGCTTATGACAAACTCTACAAGTTTTATGAAATCCACAAAAATCAAATTCACCCTCTACGGGTGTCAAAAATCCAATTGAAACTACTGCCCATTCAATACCTCTTAAAACA
>JANIHZ010000009.1:16646332-16659341 GCA_027478365.1 Erythroxylum rufum | reverse complement strand
GGTGAAGAATAAAAATAAAAGATAAAATAGGTAAATAAATACACAAACTAGAAAAAAAGAAAAGAAAAGTAAATAAATAAAACAAACACATCATTACAAGAAAATGTTTAGGCTAAGTAAAAAAATATTTAAGCTAAATAATTAAGAGGAAAACAGTCATATTAAAAGTTTAGGTTAAATACAAAACATAAGATTTAATGGAAGAAGTTTAAAAACCCTATAATAAAGAAAATGATCTCTCTATATGAGATTCTCTACCTGTATCTTAGTATGCCAAAGTTTTTTATTGAGGGTTACATCCTCGACAAGTTCCAACAAAGTCATATCATTCTTGATCATTTCCCTTAGTTTTTTTAAGTCTTCTTTTTTTTTCCTCTTACAGTCTTTAAGTATAATCTTCTCACATCTTGTAATTGGAATATTATGTCTCCTTTTAATATGTCTGAACCATCTAACCTTTGTCTCTCTTAATTTTTCACTAATATTAGTCACCCTTAATTTGTCTTTTACCATTACATTCCTGACCTTATCTCTTCTAGTAAAGTTGCACATATAACGGACCATCCTCATCTCTACAACCATTAACTTATGATTATGCATCTATTTGATGGGCCAATAGTTTGCCTTATAGAACATAGCTAGATAATTAAAACACTCTTTTTATGATATAACTTTTGAACTAATTTTTACCTCTACATCGGAAGCCACCATATGGCCCGAAAAATTACACTTTAATTACTCAATCTTAGTCCTGCTCAATTTAAAGTCTTTCAACTCTAACATATCCCTCTAGTTTTAGCTTGACATTGACACTCTCTTTTGTCTCATTAACTAAAACAATGTCATCAGCAAACAACATACACCAAGGTACATCCCTTTGGATATTTTTAGTGAATTCATCCATCACAATTGCAAACAAAAAAGGGCTCAATGAGGAATCTTGGTGTAGGCCAATATCGATAGAAAAATGTTATGTATCTCCTCATATTGTTCTTACTCTAGTCTTTACACTTTTATACATATCCCTAATAATTCGTATATAGGTTATAGAAACTCCTTTAACTTCTAAACAGTTCCATATAATTTTCCTCGGCACCTATCATAAGCCTTCTTTAAGTTAATAAAAATTAAATTCTTTTAATGTAATATTTTATTAATCTTCTAAGGAGATGTAAAGCTTCTATCGTAGAAATTCCTAGCATGAAACCAAATTGGTTCTCCGAGAAAAGTACACCATTTCTCACTCTCATTTCGATCACCTTCTCTCATAGCTTCATGGTGTGACAAGTTAGTTTGATGCCTCTATGGTTGTTACATTTTTAAATGTCTCCTTTGTTCTTGTATAGAGGAATTAACATACTAAATCTTCACTTATCAGAAATTTTTCCGGACTTAAGGATCACATTAAAAAGCTTAGCTAGCTAGGTAAGACTCTCTTCACCTATAAGTATTTATGTCATCTTCTTTTGACGTCATGTTTAGTCATAAGCACTCGCCCTACTTCATTGTTTATACAACAAATTTGATATAAGTCTCTCTCTTTCTGTTCTCTAGTTCTTGTCAACTTAAATATATCCGCTACTCCATCTTTAGTTTTTAATCATTGGTATAATTTCTCATAAGCTTTGTTTTTAGCTTCTAAGACTATCTTCTTCGCCTCTTTTTTTGTTAGTATATCTTTCTGTATTAACTTCTTTCTCTAATTCTATGTTATTATCCAATAAAACTTTACAGACAACCTTCTTGATCTTAACCTTTTCTTGTACATCATTATCCCAATATCAAGATTTCATCTTACCACGTATAAACCCTTTAAGAAAACCTAAGATCTATAACGAACAATCTATATTGTGGTTATAAGGAAGCATTAGGTATCACCTTATAATTCTTATAACTAAGTCGATCGCTTTATCCTACGAGAAATTTGTAGTTTTGCTTTTAAAAGTCACTAAGTGCTTCTTGTTTTTATTGAAAAATGAGTTAGTGATCGCTACCACCAAATCTAACAAAATAATCCCACTATCATTTGTATCACTGGACTTAAAAATGTTATGATTCTATAAATATATGTCCAAGGTTGCCCCCTATGACCATTAAAGTCTTCTCTTAGAATGACTCTTGTCAGAAGAGATTTACTGAATCACCTTATCTAGCTCCTCTCATAATTGGCAATTAAGTTGTTCGTCTAACCCTACTTAAGGTACATAAGCACACACCACATTGAAAACAATACCTTTTACCTTAATTTTTAAAGACACAATCCTATCAGTAGTCCTTGTTACCCCTATTATATGATGTATGAGTTCCTTAATAACCAAGAAACCTACCTCACTCTGTTGCCTCAAACCCCTTGAATACCGAAGTTTGAACCTGTTAATCTCTGTTGCTCTAGCTCCCTTATACTTTGTCTCCAATATGCATATTATATAAGTCTTATATTTGTCTAAAATCTCCATTAATTCCATTGACTTTCCTATAAGGGTTCTGATGTTCCAAGAACCTATCTATAATATGTCATCATCTTCTCTTCTCCTGTACTCAAAACTCATCGAATGACTAGCCCTTATTCTATCATTAGAAGTCAAAGTCATCACTCCTATTTTATATTTATAAATATCACTTCTATTTTATATTTACAAATATCAAGTGATTGATAAGCATTTTATAAGTAAAACCACTTTTATTAGTTTGAAAAGTTGTTAAAATTGAAGGAATTCATAATTATAAATATAAAATAGAAATGATTGTCAAATAAATATATTGAGTAAAAACTTAAACATAATAAAGTAGAAGTGACACTAAACAAAATTTACATTTTTTTATATTTACTGTAAAATAAAATATGAATCTCACTGTTTTGGAGCATTGAAATTAAGTTCATAACCTTATAAATCAACCACTTGATATTTATTTGAAATTGTTTGATTTTGTGATGGTAAACTTTAGGAAACATTGCATGCATAATCTACCTTAGAACGAACATCTGAGCAGTTTCTTTGACCATTTTCCTTTTAGACAAAGATTAGATGATGAATAAAATTCAAGTCAGATTCTTTTCAAGAAAATAAGATGAAAATAGATGACACACCATGGAAGCTTACCGTTACCATGTGAACAAAGAACACGATGATGATTGCATGCAGACCACACTCTTCAGAAACTCAATCATCCAACTGTTCATTCTTTAGCCACTTCCCCAGATATTATGATTGATTACTATTAGAGGTGGGGAATAAAACTAAATTGATTCCGCCATTTATGGACACAACCACCCAAAGAGGTTTAGTTTTATTTTCTGCTTAAATCAAAGCCAAACTCATACAAGGAAAAGGTTTGAGGGGAATCCAAATCCAACCATGCACGGTGCACAAACTAAATATCTCTGATTATATTTATATATATGTGAAAAAAAAAGAGTATGTAATAATTAAGAAGGGAGTTCTTACTTCTTAGCTTGCTCCTCCATAAGATTCAAATTTTGATAAAGCGTTACTATATTTCCAAAGTGATTGGAGCATCTTACCTGTCCCAAGTGTGTGAGAGCTATAATGCTTCCCACTTCCTTTAGAAAGAAATAATAAACAAATAAGACTTAAAGAGAAAGAAATAAACTGGGCCAATGAGGTATGATAATGGTGGGGATGATAATAATACTAAGAATGTAGGACTTTGTATAATTAGAACTGTTATTAGCTTTTTGTTGGACACCTTTTCTCTCAACTCTGCACATTTTTCTACTTCCATCTTCAACTAAAACGGCCTATATATTACATTTCTTCTAGGACCCGACCAACAAGCTCTCTTTAGCCTGCCTTTTGTGATTACATTAATTAAAGAAAAAAAAAAGGAAGCATAAGAAACTGTAAAACCTTAGTTACATGGAATCTCCTCCACCAAGTTAAATGGAAAAGAAGCTGCACTATATCTCTCTCCTTCAGTTGGTACGTGATCTAAGGGCTGACAGATGTTCAGGTCAATTTGGAAAGAAAGAAAGAAAGAAAGTCCTGTAGTATCAAACCCTTGAAAGTCTTTTTCAAATTCAGTCCTTTACAAATCTATACTTGCTTCTGTATCTTGTTTCTCTATATAACTGTAGAAATGCCACTCCCTATTGGAGCTGCAAATGGACTTTCTGGAAGATCGAGTCCTTGGGTGCTGCATGGGATAAAACTCGTATCAGAACACTACAATATGACTGAAGATAGCTGGTGGTAGTTATATTACCTATCCTGCTCATTGTAAGTGGTGGTTATATGCCTCAGTTTTTCTTCATCACTATTGAAAACATCTAGCAAGTAATTGACGTGCTCTGCAGATGGAAAATCAGATTGTTCTCCACGACCTAAACAGTTGCATTGCATGGACCACAAAACATTAGTTGCAGAAGCACTAGACTCCCATGTGTCAAAAATTTAAGAAAGAAAAAAAAAAGTACACTCCAGACCTTCTGAGAGCTTCAACACATCCATTGAGTAGCCAAAATAAGAGTGATGATTCAGGGGCTTAGGTGGTAACTGCAGCTCTGAGAGACGCCTTCTCTCAAATTCAAGTGCCTGTTCATGTTCCTCAGCAAGCTGTTTCCTGAACAACCTTGAACTTTCACAAGTCCTCGATACTATTCACATGGACAATAAAAACAATTGCCACTATTTAGCAATATGAATTTGACACCAACATAAAGTAAAAGAAAGTGGGAAGAAGAATTTACTTGTTACTCACCTGAGATTGAGTGAATCTCGGAATCTCCATCTGTATAGTGCGAGCCATACTGAATTTGGGGTTGCAATTTATCTGAATATTTCCTACTCAAGGAAAAAAGTTACTGAACAATAAATTCCAGTATCTAATAGAGATTCCTTGTAAAACATATGAGAAACTTTAATGCAGCGCAACTATGTAATCTTTTGCTTTGGTGTGACCAAGATGTTGCTAATCCAGACTTCTAAATGCATAGAAGATGACACCAACATTCTGACCAAGATGTTGCTAATGCAGACTTCTAATGCAAAGGAGATGACACCAACATTCATAAACAAAAAACAGACTTATGCTATTCGTTTTAAAGATTTCATTTTCACTGAAAAAAAAACCCTTGATCACTTGTATAAATGGAAAAAAAAATTAAAAAAACATGCAACAGTAGCACTCAGTGTTCAATTTTCTAAAAGTTGGATGACTATATAAAGCAAGCATCAAGGTTTGTTGATAAAAAGAACACGAGCCAGATGATGCCAAGTCTTATTAACATTTGATGATTCCAAGTAAAAAAAAGGTATCAAACAATGTCTAAGAGAACAAGGAGTAACTGATTCAAGTTGGAACAATTCTACTTTACATACCAATACAAAACCTCAAAGGTTAGCACAGAGACCTGGTTCTACAATACCTAGGCCTCCAATTACTGCCAGGGAGAATTATAAGGGTCTCTAAGATTAGTCCCAAGTTGGACCTTTATTCACTGGGAGAAGAAGCTGGAATGGAACTAGTTCAGAGAAAGATCATTACAATAAATATCACAATTTATCACTTCCACCGGGTAAACCACAAGAGACTAACTTTTGTAGAGGGAAAACAATTTCAAAAAAGATCCCTGGCCCCTTCAATATGACCTGCCGAAAGATGGTAATGCCACACTAAAGATAGAATCCAAATAATGTGAAGTGATAATAATCTACACATGTCAGGTGATGATTTCAGAATCTTTGCATCATATCGGTCAAACAATATATCTTACAACAACAACAATTCAAACCTGAAGATAAGATGTTTAACCAACACAGCTAGGATCTACCACATTCTAGTAAGAAATCATGTGACAACATCTTTCCACAAGCAGAAAAATTTTACCTGTCAACAAGTCTTGACTTTTCACGGTATGGTTTCACTAGAACACGAGCCCCGCAAACAAAATGAGGATTCCCCTTCACTAATATTTGCTTGACTGTCTCCGCAAAGACAAAAGTGACAAATCCAAACATTCTCTTCTGTTGGCATGGGATCCTAACATCTTGAACAGGACCAAATTTGCTACAGAAGTAGAGAAATAACAAATAAAAGCGTGTTTTGAAAGCAAAAGCTAACAATCTATCAAAGTACTCATTTTCAGTTACCTGAAATAATTGGAAACGTCCTGCTCTGTAAAGGTACTTTCAGCAGGAAAGGTAAGATAGATCTGCCTGGAACCGGCAACAATTCCTCCAGGATCATTTCTATCACCACCATACTCCAAATACTTGGGAACATCTTCAGTCAATATCACTGAATGCTGCCCATGTGGCCTGTCTCCAACAAATAACAAAATTTGACACATTAAATCAAATAAGTTGAGAAATGGAAGATAATACACAAAGGATATTCCCGTCCTGCACCTATCAATAAGACGAATGCTGTTCTTCAACCGAGCTAAAAGCTTTGTCAGACTATAACCAGCCTTACCATGCCTCTGGCTCTCTGTAAGATACCCCTCGGCCTGAAGGGTCCTCCCATACTTCTCATAATATAACATGGGCAAAGAGGCAATTGAAACGGGCATTCCTCTTCTTGATTTCAATAGTTCAGTCAACTCTAATTCTAGCTTTTCAAGAGTCCCAGGAGATACAATTTGTTCTTCGTTTAAATTTTCATTTGAATTTGGGCTGAAATTTTGAGAGAAAATTTCTGTCATTGGATAGCCATGGAAATACCTACAGTTGCTTCCATGCTTGCAAAACCCTTTGGTGAAGTAATGGCAAATCTTAACAGGAAACTCAGGTAGACTTGGAGACCTTCTACTTGTTCTTGGTCTTAAAGCCGGTTCTAGGTAAACGTAATTGCTAGAAAACTCAGAATTTACAGAATTAACAAACTCTAACTGATCATCCAATGTCAGGAACTGCAATTGATTTTGAAACTGATAATCTTCACCAGCTGGACCAAATTCGCAGTTGTGGACTTGTTGCTGCTCGCTAGTAACTTGAGCATTCCAATAAGAACTGACTGCCCTAAACATTGCTGGAGACGAGATGGACCGTGATGCAGCTGGCAAATAGGGAGTCACGTGTAGTTGCACATCAGAAACTGGTGCCACATTCACCTGTGATGGTGAGATTGGCGAAGAAGAAACTGTTGGTTTGTTAAGGCCAAGATCAGCTTTAGCTTTTTTAATCAAGGAATAAATCAAGTTGTCCGGGCTAAATGCCAGCCTAATCATTTCTCGTTCACCATGGTCTTGAAGAAGAAGATAGCCAATAATCTTAGAGACGTTTTCAGGGTCAAGCTTCTGAATTCTATTGTAGACAACTTTTGTGGACTCTGTAAAATCCATCTTGGCTTCTCAAGCCTGTGAATGTTGCAAATTAAGGTTCCATTGAAAGGACAGAGAAAACTATAATTCTTCAATAACCACTAATTAAAGTAAGCAAATCTAACAGACCCGAAGAGGTTATGCGTATTTAACCTACACATACCAAAACAAGAAGAAAATGTATACAAGAGAAAGCGTTCGTTAAGACATTGACATTTTCCTTTTCTTTCAGAACATTTACGTAGCCAATAAAAAGCTTAGCAGCTACCGTAGTTAACCAACATAGCCGTAGTAAGTAACCCGAAAAGGGAACGGATCTGAACAACATGCTCAGAAAGAATTAAAAATAAACAAGAAGAAGAAGACAAGAAAGGCCAAATTCAACCAACGAGTAAAACTAGAAAAATTACCACTTCAGCAGTAGAGTCAAGAGGACATAATTGTAGTGATTTTTTTTTCTTTTTCTGTTTTATAAGTTTATCAAGAAAATGGAAGCAAGTGACGGTCAAAATCATCAAGGAATTGCTGTCTTGGCAGAAAAAAAGCTAGACCAGAATACTGTAACACTTGAAGAATAGTGGAGAAGCGAACATAAACTAGCTCTCTCATAGAAAAACACGACGTATTGTAATTTCAAACTCAAGAAAAGATGGTTACGCACTCATGAATTCTAGGCCAACAGCCAATCACAATTTTGATGGCTACTACAAGAAATGGACGCCAAATGGACAAATATGCTGCATCTCTTCGCTCATTTTCATTTTCTAAAAGAAAAAACCTCAAATTTTCCCCAACAAACGCAAAATGGAGGAGGAAAAGTAAAAATCTTTCACTAGAACTAAATATCTTAAACAAACAATGATCACTGCTTTGGCCAAGTTTCAGACAAACTCAGGTCCGAATTCAGAGAAAGTTTCCGGTACAATAATTAGCCGAAAATTCGAGAAAACTAGCCTTTTGCTCGAGGTCGCTGTTCAGGCATAGAAAGCCATCATATTTAGGAAAAGAAAAGCAAATCAGTCCAGGAAGGAGTTAAAACCATATTGAAGACAGAATTGAAATTAAAAGAAGGGGGAAAAAAAAAACATGGCAGCGGCCTGTCCACAAAGCATGAGAAGTATAAATGAAAGGAGAAGGTGTAGCCATCCTTTTTAACACCTGAAACTTGGGGTTTCTGGGACGTTTTGAAGGGAAGAAGGAGAAGAAGAAAAAGAAATTGACAGAGGTTGAGCATTAGAAGGAGCCGGAAAGAAGAAAAGAAGAGAAATTTGTTTAAGCAAAGCAAAGATCTAAGATACCCACCAAAGTCTGACAAAGAAGAAGAACCCAAGTTAGACAAACCAAAGCAAGGCCTCAATAAGAACGTCCTCCATGCCAAAAGCTTGTCTTCTCTCTCTGTGCACTTGTCTTCTCTCTCTCTTTATATATATATATGAATTCCTTTATAAATTTGTTTTATATATCCTGTTTTATACTTCTCTTTCAATTCTGCAGAAACGACAGAAGGGATAGCTTTAAAGGGCGCCTTGTCTTTAGTTCAAATCAAACACCGATTCTCCCACTCTGGACATAATGGTGTAAATATAAAATAATTGGATATTCAAACATTTACAGTTTGTTCCTCTGTTGCGGCAAATATTTCCGGAACTGTATAAAAACTAATGCCGTTTACAGTTTACTAAATCTGAGCTTACAGTAGACCTGAAGTAAGTACTAGTCCTTGCATGGTTGCCACCTGTCACGTTTGACAACTGATTCCAGGAAAACTGTCTTCACTTTTTAACTGTCCTCATGAAATGTGGGATCCACACGCTCAAACTGACAAGTCAGAACGCCTCAGCTCTCCCCTCCGTGATTGGTGGTCATATCCTTTGATTTCATGCCTTCCGGTTAAAAAATATAATCAATCAAGGGTAGTTATGGTATAGTGAAAGGAGGTGACCGGTTCTGCCGGCGTCAGAACAGGGATTTACCTGTTACCGCCAAAACGGCTAACGGAGCGGGTGGGGATGTGATTTTTGGGGGAAGAGAGTTTTGAGTTCGCCGTTAGAACCGGGGAGTTTCCGTTTACGCCTCCCGGTAATCGACCTTATTCTTCTGTTTCGTGGGCACGACATATTGGTCCCACTTTTCATACACCACCGCAAACTAACACCATCTAACTTGTCACTAGAGCAAGATCAGAAACAAATGTATGTCAACCTAGACAGGCATTTTACCAGAGAAATATTGATAGAATGGGATGGTAGATCTACGTGATCATACAATGCAGTTCAAAAATGATAATGGATATGAATGGAATGACAAATGTAGTTAAATGTCGCATCTTCTCATCCATTTTGATATGCTCGACTAGAGATTGGTACCAGATCCTTCTTGTTGGCATAACAAGAAGTTTCAAATAGTTTAAGAATTATTATGTGGCATACTTTGCAAGATACAATTGCATGTCACGAGATTAATGGCCTTATTCAAATTCATACAAAGGTGAAGAGAAATCCCTTGGTAATTCACAAGATGATTACACAAATACCTAATCTTAACACATAACATTCATCAGTTTTGAGGAGGGACTAAAAAGCCACCAACCATTATAGTGATCATTTTAAATGGATATAGCTCGTATCCTTGGGGAAGTTCAGGTAAGGGAATAAAAATACATAAACATGAATGCAATAAAAATATCTTAGAGTAACTATCAAAACACAAACCTTATTACAAATAGGAAGAGCCTTACCTATTGTGCATATAAGAAGTTCGAGGCTGTTGAACCAAGGAAGGATCCAATCAAGATTTTGATGGTAACAAAACGTAAGTATTACTAACGAGTTTTAACATTGTTGTTGAGAAGAGATATCATAACATAATTTTACCATATTAAAGGATTATAATAGAAAAGATGATGTTTGTAATTTAAAAGATCAAGACCAAGTCAAGAGAAAGATCCAAGCTCATCAAGGTTCATTCACATTTTGTATTATTATTTGTAAGCTCACTTTGTTAATTTGATGATCCGAAAGGCTCATTATGTATAATCATTCATCTTACTTCATTGTATGAGTTTTTACATTCATCTTGAGGTATTGAAGCTTTTGATTTTAATATAAAAGCCTCTTGATCATTCAAATAATCTTTAAGAAATATTTTGGAAAGTATTTTAATTATATTTGTATTAAACAAATTAGTTTGAGTAATTGAAGTTGATAAAATTATATTTTTAGGTGATTGGTCAACTTATATAAGTTAGTGGTTGACCAATATAAGTTAAAGCTGTTAAAATTTATGTACCTTATGTTTATAACAACATTGGTTAATGTATTAATTGACTGATGTTCCATATAGATTAACTAGTATTCCAACGACTAGTAAATCTAGAGCTTTTAGTATATACTAGTCAACCACTATGCTATACCAGTTGACTAGTAAGTCAAATATAGTTGTTGTAATGGATCCTGAAACACTATAAACAATTATTTTCACATTATTTTTATCATCAAGAGGCTTGAGTGTTCTATACACACATTTCTAAGTATTTTTCAATCATTTGAGTATTCAATTATTCATTTTCTTATTTTGAGTGTGTGAGCCTTTTATGATTATCAAAGAATCGAAGTAAGCAATTTTTGAGTTATAAGTTATTTATTGGTTAGAGATCAGTATACTGGGACAATCAAAAGTGATTTGAGGCTCCTTTTTACTTGAAAAAAATGAAAACAATATTCCTCTTTACTAAAATAAAAGATTGTACAAAGGGGTATTATTCGCCTTAAAAGAACTGTAGTGAAATCCAAGATGAGTCTTAAAAGTGGACGTAGGCAAGGATTATTTGTAAAACCATTATAAATCGATTTGTATTTCTCTTCCCTCACTCTTTATTTTATGATTTAATTCATTTACTTTTTATTTCATACTTGAATTTGTTATAAATTTGAGATACTTTTCTTAAGATAATAAACTTTGGTCAAAATCTTGATTTCATCTAATTCACCCCCCCCCCCTCTTGGGTGCCATTAGGGAATAATAAGTGCTATCGGAGTAGGTTTATTAGGCTAATATTTCTAACGAAATCTTGTAGAAAAGATCATAATGGCATACTTAGGAGCATCTTTGTCACCATTTTACCATAAGGGTTAAAACATTAGTAGAGTCCCTTTCTTTGATGGAAATGACTACTGTTTATTAGAAAACGAGAATGAAAATTTTCTTGATGGTTGAAAAATGTCGATTTATGGGAAATTGTTTCAAGTGGTCGATACGTTCCCACTAAAATTATAACTGATAGAATAGTTCCTAAATTGAAAGACGAATGAGATCTTTAACACTAAAGATTAATATCCTTTAATAGTAAAGCTATCAACATTTTGCTTTATGCATTATAAAGAAATGAATTCAATAGACTATTTATGTGTGAAATAGCTTACAAAATTTGGCATAGACTAAAAGTTACTCATAAGGGAAGAAATCAAGTTAAGGAAAGCAAAGTTAGCATGCTAACTCATCAATATGAATTGCTCTAAATGAAACCTGATGAAAGCATTTCTAGCATGTATACTGGATTAATTGATATTATCAATGCACTTAAAGATCTTGGTAAGACCTAGACTAACATTGAAATGGTGAGAAAGTTGCTTAAGTTATTACAAAAAACATGGGAAGCTAAAGTAACAATCATACAAGAAGCTAAGGACCTAATAACTCCACCATTAGAGAAGCTTACTAGATCACTTTTTACATATGAAATGAGACTCAAAGAGACCTAATAAGAAAAGATACTTCCAAAGAAAAATAATTTAGCATTCAAAGTCTCAAAGAAAGCATCAAGTCATGAGGAAGAGACATCATCTAGTGGAAGTGACGAAGAAGATATTGTTCTAATCACAAGAAAATTAAAGAAATTCTTTAAAAAGAACTCCTTAAGAAGAAGGGCCTACAAAAGTGATAAGATGGACTCAAATGCAAATCAAACAATAGTATTTGTTTTAAATATAAGAAATGTAACATCCCATCACCGACGTAGAGGGTAAAATAGTAATTTGGAGTGGTTAATGAGTGCTTAGAAATGCCTTTACATGTTCATGCATAATACAGCATACACATGCACGTGAATAGTAAATTTTGCATATGAAAATGACTGTTCATACATTCATGACATTTCTCGGTATAATTGTTAATAAATGTGATTGTTATTAAAAAGGTGATTTGTGTGCATAAAAAATTGAGTTGGAGAGGGTCATTGTGGTTTTCAAATTTTTTGAGAATTTTAGAAAATTTTTCTGAAATTTTGGGATAATTTCTGGACTAGAAAAAATGCCAAGGGGCAGAATAATTGTTTACCGGTAGTAGAAATTACATGAAAATTTAGATAAATGATTTTAGGATTTATTAATTAGAGCTATTGAAAATTTGGGTTTGAATGGATTAGTTTAATGAGTGAAATATAAGGGAATGCTTGGAATTTGGACATGTGGTAAGTGACAAGTGTCACTAGCCAAGCCATGTCTTAAAGCCACCATTTGTTTAATTTTGAAGACTATTTTTGCTCTCTCTCATGACACTTGTCTTTCAAAAAGCCTTTGGAGTTTTGTTTTTGGGTTCTCTTCTTCTCTTCTTCATAGCTTCTCTCTTCCTCTTCTTCATGGGTTTTGATCTTCTCTAAGCCTAGCTCTCATCTCTTACTTGCTTCCTTGTCACTTTGCTCTCTCTTTCTTTCTCACCATAAAAATCTAT
>JANIHZ010000009.1:16609130-16624539 GCA_027478365.1 Erythroxylum rufum | reverse complement strand
GACCCGAGGTTGCATCCTATACTGCAATCCTTGGTATAAATTATTTTTGACCGGTTTCCAAGGATCGATTCTAGGATAGAACGACGAGCCGCGATCAGCGATTCGAAACATAGTGACCTTTTAATGACATAGATAATTGTAAAAAAATTAAAGTTTCTATTTAGAAGATTGTATCAAATTCATTGAAATATATAACAATAATATATTAAATGTGTCATTATGGATATATGTATTTGGAAAAAATGAATAATATTTCTAAAATATTTGATTTAGAATTCACTAGATGTGTAAAATTTAATGGTGATAATTTAGAAATTTGAAAGTATGGAAATCTAATATGTTTTGGAAGAGGAAAAAAGGTTCTTGTCTCATTATATGAAATTATAATAGAAGTATACTATAACTCAAGATAAGAAAACTGTTGGGCATGTGGCTATATATATATAGTAATAAACAAATAAATAAAAAATGAGAATTTAAATAGGAGAATTCAATGATAAGGCATGTGAAGCTAAAGTCAAACATAGAGAACTGAGAGATGTTAGTTATACTTTATCTTATACTGATTTAGTGTAAGTTGCTACATATTCTTACCTCTGTGTTGGGAGATATTAATATATAAGAGACATAATTAACCATATCTGATTTTCTTAAGAATAAGTTTGTTACTTATATTCATGGTCCCTATTATAAGTATGGAAATTTAGGTTCCAATTGGAAGAAGAGTATCTTTAAAAGATATTTATGAACATTCCAAAGGATCTATGTTCAAAATACAAGCAATTGAATTTGTATCACAAGATATCTCATTCTTAGAGAATGATTTTCTAAAATAAAAAAAGGATAGTTTTAAACATATCCCTATATGAGAGACATGAATCAAAATGATCTTGTAAGATAAGACTAATTGAATATTATTCATCCAAGTGGGAGAAATTTAGGAGATGAAGGGATTAGTTTTTGATAAATCACAATTGTAACCTAATAGGAGCTCTTTACCACAACCTAATTCGAGTGGGAGTAATATGAATATGGAGAAATCATTTCTTGAATTTTCATTATGCCCATGTTATGAGTATATCATTCCTAATACAATTTTGAAGTTGAAAGGAATAACCTTTGTAGTAGTTTCCACAGAAAATAACAAGTTGAGGAATATAAAAGGCTCCATCTAGTATTGCGAAGGATGAATGAGCTATAGCAATAGAAGAAGAATGAACTTTAATGAGTTCAATCTAAGTATAAGACTTGGATAATCTTATGAAATGACGTGTATCCATCAATAAATTTGTTCTTCAAATGTTAGGTAAAAGACTGATGATAGCTTTGAAAGAGACAATGTGTGTCTAGTGGTAAAAGGATGCACATAATTGAAAAAATTGATTGTAAAAAGAAATTCTCATTTATTATAAAGTTTACATTAGTTTCTCTAATTATGACCTTAGTAGTTGGAATGGATCTTAATATAAATTAAATGGATCTAAAGACTATGTTCTTAAGTAAAGAACTAGATGAAGGAATCTATATGGTACAACAACTAAGTTCATTCATAAGGGACAAGAGCATTACATGTTTAGATTGTTAAACTTAATCTATAGTTTAACATAGTCCTAAAGTAAGTGGTATATTACATTAGTATTGTAATCATGTAGTATGATTGGAAAAGACAATTTGGATTTATTAAAGACCCAATGCTAAAATTATAGTTTTATAATTTTAGTTGGATGATATATATTGATAGTCGGTGATGATAAGTAGATAATTAAGTTAACAAATAAATTACCTATCAACCATGATCGAAATGAAGAATATGGCTAAGATTGCATATACCTTGCTAGTTATAATCTCTAAGTTCCGTTCAAGTAGGGCTTTCTTGATGTTATAAGGTATATATATCAATGGAATACTTGAAAAGTTTCGTATGCAATATGTACTATCTACGGATGCCACAAGAAGAACAAGAGATAAAAATGGTACTTTATTTTAAAGAAATTAGTAGTCTTGTACATACTATGTTAAGTAAACAAGTATATTGAAAGACAATACTAAAGACTCCAAATATCAATATCAAATCACACACATCGATATCAAGTATAGCTATGTCAAGAGAAATGAATATGTCTATTGACTATTCATAATACTTGTCATTGACGATGATAGTTTGTTTGTCATCAAATACTTGATGTAATATATGTTTAATAGAGAATTGAAAAATATTTTCTAGAATGAATTTTAAATGAAAACCATGTTCCTTGAAACATATGAATGCTTGATTTTTTTAAAGCCTTATATTCCAAAATGAATTTTAAATGAGTGGTGAACATTTGTTTTAAATATATAAAGAATGTCAAATAGATAACAAATGCCTCCATTCAACAAGTTTTATGCAATTTATCTAGGTTATATATGAGAGCTTAAGGCTTACAACACTAGTATTGATGTGAGTACTAAATGGTGGATTAAATAAATAAATTAGTGAACTTAAGTTAGGCAGTAGGTATGCCCTGAATTGTCACCTGTATATTTTTTTAGAAAAGACATATGCTCTAATAAAAGAGAGTCAATATTATAACATATGAATCATATTATGTGTGCATAATTACCAATAATGATAATATAAGCCATATTCTCAAATTATGTTATGTAAGGATCCTTTGAAGCTACATGAAAATCAAATTTAGAGACCCTTTTTACTTGGTTTCTAATTTCAGAGAATTTAATTAACGTTTACTATCTTTAATGTTATTATAAAATCATGGATGATTAGATATAATAAGACATTATAGAAAAGTGAGCTAATTTGATTCCAATGATTGAGAAATGAGGAAGATTATTTCAATTCTAAGTTTGCATTAAGATATATTCAAAAGATCCCACCTTCTATATAGAAGGCAATACAAATATAAAATATTTATATAATAAGAACGGTATAATGATTGATACAATAAATGATCTAAGGTATGACGTACTAATTCCTGTTAAGGATTGATTCATCATTTGTGCAAGAGAAGTTAGGGTAATTCTTCCATCCAGCATTGTATGTATTTGAGTTGGGATTGTTTTCCCCTCTTCATCCATATTGAGCTCCCATATAACTAACTTACTCTGGATCATTATCCTTCATCAAGAAACAATCCATCTGTCCACAGAGTTCACACTTTAGTTGCACAGCTTTTACTAAAGCTGAGGACGAAGTCTTCATGTTGTTGAGCTGTCGAGTTAAGTTGTCAATTTTCACCTGCATCTCCTTCATTTGATCAACAGCTACAACTCCTTTTTGCTCTCGGAAGGTAGTGGATTGACTACTCCGCTCGTTCGTCCATAGGTAACTATTACTCGCCATCTCCTATATCAGCTCTTCTGCTTCATCTACTGTCTTTCTCATCAGTGATCCTCCTGAAGATGCATGAATCATGCCTCTTGTATGTGGGGTTACTCTATTATATAATGTTTGCAACAAGAGCTCCTTAGGTAAGTTATAGTGTGGTCATTTATGTTGCAAGTCCTTGTATCATTCCCATGATTGATAGATCAATTTCCCGTCACTTTGCTGGAAGTTGGTAAAATCCTTGATAATCTTCATGGTCTTGATAAGGGAAAAATACTTGTCAAAAAAGACACAAACTAGTTGATCCCAAGTGGTGACATTGGCTGGGTTGAGGGAGTGGTACCAGGCCTTTGCTCTATCTCTTAAGGTAAAAGGGAAAAGCTTAATTCTTACCTCATCCTTTGATATTGATAGTACTAAAAGGTATCGTAAATTTCAAGGAAATTTACTATATGTGCATTGGGATCTTCATTCGTTAGTCTATAGAATTGTACATTCTGTTGAAGCATGTGTTGGCCCCCAAATTTTTTTACGATGAATAAGAATGATTTATGTCAAATAAGAGGTCTTTATGAAAGTTTGTGGAGTTAATTATTATGTTAATGTTAGAAAGGTTATATGATAATAGGTTGATTGAATGGAAGTGTGAAGGTTATAAGTATGAACAAGGGAAATTTTGGCAAGGCACTTAAGGATAAAGAACATAAGGCACAAGAAGGAAAAGATTGGAATTAAGTTATAGTTAATATGGTGTTTAAGAAGATTAAAAGAGTTATAAGATGAATGAAAGAAGGGGCAAACTGAGAAAACCAAAGGAGAGGAGGAATATTTTTGGAAGGACAAGACCAAAATGTGGTCTTATATTTAAGAGAAGGAGAAAACGTGAACTGGAGGATTCGAGAAGAAGCTAGATGCGTGGATAAGAAAAGAGAGAAGAGAGAGAAGCACGAAAAAGAATGAAACAGAGAAAGAAGAGAAAACAAGCTAGGGTTTTAATTTTCTTAGCCTTCAAGAGAGATTTTGGGGCTGTTCAAGAAGGGAATAAGGTAGAGGAAGAGAAGAACTTCCATTGGAGCCAAAGATCCCTTCATTTGGTGAAGAACAAAGGGATCAAAAGAGGCAAGAGGAACAAGAGAAGAGGCTTTTTGAGCAAGTCTATAAGCAAGGAAATCAAGGTGGGTACATGTTTATAATAGAGTAAATAAGCCACTAATATTTTCTTTGAATCAAGAAAGTTTAATGTTTCCATTTGCATCATAAGTGTTGCATCTATTGCTTTTGAATGATTTGAGAAAGTGCTGCATATTTTGTATATGAATTTTGTTTGATTTATGAAAATGATTTTGAAAGGATATCAAGTTTATGAAATCAAGTTTCAAAAATGTGCCATTTTGGGCAATAAGTTTACAAGTCATGAATTACATGTTATGTGGGTTTGTGGTGGTCCCCTAAGTTAAGTCAAGTGCACTTCAACTAAAGGCTTCTCCCGCCTGCTCGCTAGTGACATGGAGCTCCTTCATGGACTCCCATAAGTTCACGGCTACACAGGACCATTATGTGAAAATGTGTAGTACGTTCTGTTTTTGGGTCCACCCGAACTAATTTGATGTGCTTATGTGTTTATGTTATGTGAACAAGTTTGATGCATTCATGTTTTTGTAGTTGGAGATTTTGACTACATGATGAGATTTTTAGAAACAAGTGCTTTATGGATTTCAATAAGAATTTTCTATGACAAGTAAATGTTTCAAAGGTTTTTACTTATTTTCTGTTATAAACTGTTACTCACGAGCTTTCAAGCTCACCTCCTTTCTTTCCCATCTTCAGGTGATAGCTAAGAGATCAAGTGATCAAGAGCCTAAGAGAATTCCTTCAAATTTGCTATTTTTTGTATTTTGTAATAAACCAATGGTGTGGCTTTTGATATGTAAATAAAGTTTTTCAAACTCTGTTGTTTTAGTAGTGAAATAATAGATTGAAGTAGTTTTGATTGTGTATGTTCATTTTGACTTCCTTGTTAAAAGGGTTAAGTTGGAAGAATAAGTTTTGTTTTGATGTTTGACTATTGTGGGCACGCCACCCTTATGGGATGATACCTAACAAGGGTTCATGGAAATAACCCTATAGAATAATACGCTCAGTTTATGTTTTATCAAGAGGTTGGGCTCCGGAAACAAGCGGGGTCTAACACTATCCCACCTAGATCTATATCCCAATTTTTTATGGATAAATAAGAAAAAATAAAAATAAGGAAGAATAAAAGATAAAGGAAACATATTCATTATTATTGAAAATTTATGTTCTTATTGAATCTTTTTAAAATTCTTGTTCCTCTTGATCTGTAGTTGTTTTGATTATCTTTTAATTTACTTTCTTTTGCTCCAAAACTCATCTATATAAAAAAATTCCTTTCCTTCTTATTGTCTCTTCTTTTAATAAATTGATTTTCACACTAAAAACCTCCATAACACGGGAAAATGTAGGCTTTATGTTGATTTATCTCTTATTTTATAAATTTTATATAAATAATTATCAACAATAAGTGGATGAGTATAGGTCCTTATTAGCACTATATTGGTAAACAAAGGATGAACACAAGGTATGTTGGCTGCATTTGGAGAAATAGAATATCCCTAATTTAAAGTAGATTAAACATGATATTGTGTAAATGTTATGTTTCCTACATGAAAATGTCCAAAAAGTAATAGAACGAGAGGTAATGGAACATGGTCTGTAACACAGTGGCATATTATTATTATGTTATGATTCCTTTATTAATATATTTTAAGGTTGCTCCAAATTGATCCAATTCTTCTCTAAATTCAATCCTTTTCCTTAAATAGGATGAAACAAGAACTGTAATAAAATATAACTCATTTTAGGCACTAAATCCTATAAGAATACCCAAAATGCAAGCATAATACATTAAAAATCATAATAAAAAAAATTCTATTCAGCGTATGCCAAGTGCCTCTAACAAACTCTTTCCCATCCTTAAAGTTTCTTATAATGAATCCTAATAAAAGTATTTATATGCTGAGGTTACATCATAAAGTCATAAGGTGATTAAACTTGTAATTTCGCACATCTTGAGATTTTGGATCACGAGTCTAGTGTTTTTCCAATTAACACATTGATGTTGATTTGCGTTTGGACTAAAAATCATATGTGAACAACTTATAAATGGTACTGATCTCATTCACATGTCTGAAACCAGTTTGGTAATACTTCTCTATTCTCCTCCGATTTCTAACATCTTTGAACTTGAGTTGATCTCTAATTACTTTTAAAAAGTTGTTTCCATCATGTTAGCCTTAAATTACTATGTTATATCCTCAACTGGATAATCATGGATAAAGTTGTACTCATCCAAAATTTTTGCACAAATTATCACTTTTAAGACCATGAACTAATTATGAGAAAGCGTCAAATAATTCAAATAAAAAAATTCTATAAGAGCATTAAATTTTAAACTAACTTAATCCCTAAAAAGATGCAACCTATGAACTTATTAGATAGTCTTAGCATTTGATGTTGCAATTCCATAAGTGCAACTAATTCCATACCCATCATCATTAGAGCCTACTTTTTAGTTTTTAACTACTTAAAGTGAACTTAGTCAATGGTGCTTTGAGGTTGTTGATTTTCTTATTTGGTCCCTCACCCTTGTATAGGGAAACCCCTACTCTATCTTTAACAAAAACCATATCATGTAATTAGAATTTCTATTTCAAATTCGCATTCATGCATGCATCAAAGAGCTTTTGAACCTCTTCATACTTAGAAGATATTTTCTTTCTTTTATTGCTTATAATCTTTAAGCATTCAACAAGCTCATTATAGTTCAAGATCATAATTATCATCATCAGTATATGAATGGGAGATAAGGGTACCTTATTATTGACAATTTCATGAAGCATATATGAGCCACTCCGTTATTCGAATGTTTACTTTTTAATTAGTCAATGTCATCGCAATGCCTTATTTTTATTTTATCCCCTCTTTTTTATTTTTCTTATATTTTTCATCATATTTAAGAACTGAACATTGTGATTTTGCATGGCCTAATTTGCTATGTTCATGGAAAGTGATGTTAGATAATATATGTTTGGATTTTTGCTTACCCTTATTGAGGTTCTATTTAGTTGATTATTTCTTCTTTTTAAAAACTTCTTGAATTAATTTTTGATGAACTTTATTTTTTTTTATCCCTTTCGCTTTTTTATATTTTCTCCTAATCACTAGTGTCATCATTGGAAGTTTTGGAAACTACTCCTCTTTTCAGAGTTGCTTTCCCTTTATGCATTCATTCATTCAATCTTATAGTTAATGAGTGATATGATGAACTCTTTAAGTGGCAAGAAGTTTAGTTTTTTTATTCTTATATTTCCATCATCTTTGTCTTGTATTTCTTTAGTAAAATCCTCATTTATTAAAGGTTAGTATAAGTCTTACCAAGACTTTTAGAAGCATTAATAGTATCAATAGTAGCCAAATATATTAAAAATTGATTCGTTATGCTCCATGTGGAACAATTCATATTGATGTATAATTATGCTTACTTTGATTTTCTTAACTTGATTTATAAAATAATATATGATTTTTACCGTGTTCCATATTTCTTGAACAATGTCACATATGTACACTAATAAGTGTTAAATAGACTATGTTCATGATTTTAAGATCATTTTTCTTATGATTGGATGATTTCTATAGGATTTGGTACTCAATTTGGTTTTTATTTTATTTTCAAGCCTTGTTGTAGCTCTATAATAATAAAAGAGAATGAATTTAGGTAAATTTGAGTCAAAGTGGAGCAATATAGTGCAAGATGGAGAAACATGGAACCTATGCACAAGAAAACGGATCTAATAAAGACTTATGTTCATTTTGGAAGTTTAAAGGTGTTTAGATCATAAGTGCATATGGGTTTGTATTGGGGATCTAATTTGGTAGTGATTTTTATAGAAAAATAGGATTTTTTATAAAGATGTTAAGAACACACGACATGGAATCCCGTTCGTTAAGACATTGATTTTTTTGAGGGTTTTGTAAGAATGAAAGGTAACTTTTGGCATTACATTGAAACAAAAAACTAAAGAGATGAACTAAAGAATCTTTAGATAATATTGAAGTAATTTTTAAGGGAAAAGAATGATTTCCATTAAGATTCAAGTGAAGACATTAAGAATTTATGATCTATGAGTATGGGTTCTTCTAATTTGTATTCTTTCTTGGTTATTATTAGTTTTCTCTACCTTATTATTAACCAAATTATGATAGATCTAGATGGCATAAACCTATAACCTATTATCTGGATTGATTATTTGATTTAATGAAAGATCCCAATTATCTTATGAATTGTTCATGATTATTCCTTGTATTTAAAGTGAAATATTCTAATGTTTTGATTTAATTTCATATTTCTTATAAAGGATTGGGAAATCATATGTGTGAATAGATCATAGCATGAATAATAAGAGTTATATGGAATCCTAGAGATAGGACCATATAAATCTTCTAGATTAGAGTCAAATCTATTGAGAAAATTTATAGAGCAAATTAATGCATTCTTAGGGTTTTTGATTAGAAAGAGATTTCAATGAATCAAATCAAGGATAAGGGCCATAAGCTTGAGAAATAATATAGTTGTAACTTTAGAATTTCTACTGGTCAAGAAATTAAGGTTACTAATTAAATTATAATAAATTTAAGGATATAAAAGTTCAAGCAAGATTCTACATCTATATTTTGATTATCATTTGATTACTTCATTCTTAGTCATTACTTTGGTTTATTATTTCATATTAGTAATTTTAGTTTAGTTTATTATTCCTTTCAAGCCAATCATCCATTTTGTTAGATTAGATAATAGATAGATTTTTAGTACTAGTAGTTGTAATCCTTATGGGATTCACACTCATATTCAATCAAGTTTTTGATTAAAAGTACATACAATCAAGTTTTTGGAATAATTGTTTGGTATTAAGATATTTTGAGGTCTATTTTTCATTAATATAATTATTTTTCTTTTCTTTTCTTTTCTATTTAATTATCTTAGAAATTTCTTTCTTGATAATGAGTTTACTGGCTAAATTTTAGAATTATTTTTAACCAAGAGCAATTATAGACTACTACTTGATCTAGACTGTAAGATCAAAAGGACTTTGCTTTAGAATTTAAGGGAGAAAAACTAGAATTTTTGAAGTTACAACTACTAAGTGCAATAGTACAATATGAAGGACAACATACCATTGGAGATTATACTAGACTATCACTTATGGAGACAAAATCTAGCATTACTAGGCTAAGAGTGGAGGCTAATAATTTTAGGATCAAGTGCAATATGATTCAAATGGTTGAACAATTTATGAAATTTTATGGCTTACTAGATGAGGATCCAAACTTAAATCACTAACATTTTGGATATTTATGAATCAAGATTAATAAATCTTTGAAGGATGTGATTTAATTTCCCTTTTATATTGAGTGAAAAAAACTAATTCATAATTGAAATGCTTACCTCCTAATCTATCACCACTTGGAATGGTCATGTGGAAACGTTTTTAGCTTCCTCCTGTATAAACAATAAAACTCAATAATGATATATTCTCCTTTAAATAATTAGAGAGTGAAACATTGTATAAAACTTGGACAAGATGGAAAGAGCTATTAAGAAAGTTTCCACATTGCAAAATTGATTTGGGATTACATATACAAACATTTCATAATAGATTGAGTTACCCATCCAAGCAATTGATTAATATATCTCCTGCTTTAAAACTCCTAAGAAATTGAAAATGGTAAATAAAGCTATGAAATACTACCAGTATCAGAACTTAATTCCAAAGCTTGAATCAAGAGATATCCATAATGTTTATGAAATGACAACATTTGAAGAGAAATTGGAAGCTTTGAATAATTTGATAAATGTTGAGCATAAGTGATAAGTTGTGATGCATTTAGTGGCGGATAACCATGAATGTCAAGCATCTAATAGTATTAGACACTTGACCAAACAAGTTGATTTTGTAGGAACTTGGCATTAAAATATCCCTATAGTAATACCTATAGTTTAGGGTAGAGAACCTTTCCTCCACTTGAATTTGAACAATAACAACAATAAGAAAGCCAAGTGTTAAGTAGCTTAATGGGTTATTATTTTATATTTTATTTGGGGATAATTTACTTGGTATTTAGAAAATTAATAATGTTTTTTATATGGATTTTGTTATGTTTTTCTATATTTAGTTCATTATCTTGTAGGTAATTAAATTTAAAGGATAAACATAAGATTTAGTACAAATTTCTTCATGGTTGTGCAATTGATGAGCTCATCCTATCTCATCATAACATTTTAGGAGATTCAAGAGCTCATCCTATCTCAAAGAGTGCAAAAAGTGGCGAAGTTAGAGGAGAAAATCATAACATGTGTTATACTTAGAAGTATAACATATGCAGGTCTTTCATAAACATCTTAGGAGTTGGGATAAATACTAGACTAGTATTAAATATGGAATATAATTAATGCCATGCTTGACTTTTATTTACAAAAATAAATAGTGCAAATTTATACCAGTTATGAAGTGTGTCATACACTAGTTACATAGGGGATAATGAAGAGCACAAGAAGTAGAACTATATTAACAAAAATCTTAAATCTATAATTGGTGCTAATTATCAGACCTAGTTTACAAGAATTTGTGATTCTTTAAGTTTAATTAATCTAAAACTCTATTGTTTTAATCCTAGCTATAGATATTGATATTAGAATTAAACTAGAGGACTTCAAGCAAACTTTTACTAGACTTATATCTTTGTTAGAATTATCTTAGACATATATAGTCAACCTTAGAAGATTTGGTGAAGAATTTTATCAAAATTTATAGAGTTTCCCTTATTTCTCTTGATTTCCAATAGAGTTCTCGTAGTTTTTAATGAGTGCTTTATATTTTTTACATTAAGGAGGAAGAATTGTATTAAAGATTGAAAAATTAGTGACAAATTATGTCTTTCTTTCTCCTACTCTTTTCTTATATGATGGGATTTGTTATTTGTATTTTGTTTTTATCATGTTCAATAGCTAAAATTTTAGTTACAATTAGGGATGCAATTTTTATTGATTTATTTAATTATTGATTTATTGAATTTATTCTCCTCATTCTTAAATGTTGGATATATCATTGGTTATCATATATTCAATTATAAGGATTGTATGATGGACTGGCAAGTGAAGTATGATTTGTTTACTAGGAGAATAAGCAATTTAGTGGTAGAGAATAATGACATCTTAGACTTTACTAATAACCATGTATATTAACTATATTTAATGAGTTTGATTGGGTTAAATTTTGTAGCAATGTATTTGAGTTGGTTAGTTAGATATACCTAATTAGCTTGATAGATGATATAGATACATCATGTTAATTGTTATTTTAGCCTAAATGATCAACTGCATGTGATAATAGGATATCTATATAAGTGAAATTCGAATCCATAATATTTGCTTATTTGATTTCTTTCATTAGTTTATTTTCTTTGTTTTTATTATTTTATTAGTTTAATTATCTTAAAAATAAAATCTCTTATTTTATTTAGTTTATTAACTAATTAAGATTAATAGGATTTAGTATCAATTATATATGGGATCGATACTCTAGAATACCTCTAGTTTTATTTAATTATCTAAGGTTGACTTTGTACGCTTATAGATAAAGAGTGGATATCAAGTTTTTTCCATCGTTATCGAAGAATTAGTTTTATTAATTTATGTTAATATTAGTTTGTATTTGTTCTTACTTTTTCCTTTCTTTTACTTTCAACTTTTTTTATTTTTATAGGTAGTTGATGCAAGATAGGAGATCTAGGAGTGACAACCTAGATTCCCTAGTTTAATTTGAACTTGGGATAGAATAAACTTGCAAAAAGAACCAATTTATAAAGAGAGAAGAGGTGGCTGAAGGATTCTCTTGGAGGACATACAACTAAAATTGATTAATGCCAATCCCTCACATATTAAATTGAGTCAAAGGGTGAGGAACTACAAGTTCAAGCAAGAACATCTACACTTGCTCCCAGACTTTGTTAGATCACCTGGAGAGGATATGGTAACATTCATTAACTAATTTTGTTTGGTGATCCAAACACTTCCAGTAAATGGTCTTATCTAAGATAAGCTTAGGATGAGGTGCTTCCCATACTATATGAGAGATCAAGCAAGGACATGGTTGATTTCAATAGAGATGTACTCTTTTGAGGATAAGGACCAAGTCTATAATACATTTATGCTGAGGTTTTTCCACCACATAATAACAAAGAATTAAGGATGAAAAATTCAAAGATTTATACAGAAGCAAGGGGTATCATTTCATGAAGCTTAACAATAATAAAAGGCTCTCCTTATTCAATTCCCTCATTATTAGTACTCATTGTAACTGGTGATATATTTTTTCTATAAGGGCTTAACGCTAACCTATAAAACTTGGGTAGAAATTACCACTCAAGGAACTATATACAAAAAGACTGCTAAGGATGTGAAAGAGATCATAGAGACATCAATAATGAATTCATCGACCAAAATGGTAAGGGGAAAATCTAAGGTGTCCCTCTGTGAGATGCAAGAGTCTTTCAACCTTGCCATACAAATTGTTGATCTATTGAGTTACATAAAGATGTTCGTGAACTATAACATGAGTAATAGGATTGTATGATATTGATGTGGCATATATGGTTACTCAAATCATACATTTATGAATGTTGAGCCACCCTCAAATTTCAATAAGGAAGAAAAATTTATGGTTGTTTATAGAGAAAAGTAGGTGATTGATGAATTTAATTTTAGTTATTTTAACCACAAGCTCATGGTGTAACTATAGCTAGCATTGGCTAGTACAGTTCAATCTCACAATGACTATAAGTAATAATTATTTGCCTATTATCTAACTAAGGTTATATTAACAAATCAAATTTAAAATAAAAGAAAATAAACTAATGGCAAGGGAACATAATCAAACAAACTAGAATAGTATAATAATGAAAGATAAACCAATAAAACAACAATACCTGGAATTCAAACCCCTAGGACTTCTCTTGCAATCAAGATTTCACTAATCAATTTAATTTAAATTCCATTGGACTGTAAAGATTCATTAATCATGCTAATGTCTTTCTCAAGACTGTTAACACCTAATCCTAGGTTAATTAATTAAAATCTCTTTCTAATTAAAACACTAGAATTGTATTAATCAGTTTATGAATTTAACTATTAGATTAAATCTTAATCTACAAGATTTATGTTAACCTATCTCTACGTTTGCATGTAACTCCTTTCAATTATGTCAGCTCTATTTATACATTGGATTTCTCTGTAACACCCCACTCCCGCAAGACCCAAACCCGACATCGATGGTGATATCCGAGTCCGTACCCCGCGAGGGTGGCGTGCTAAAGCACTCAATCACTCTGAAATCAGTACAAATTTTTTTATCACATCACAATATAAGTGAAAATCGATACTTAAATTGGGCCCACGACCATTCATAAACTGTTTCAAGAAACACAATTTTCAATAAACGTACGGCCCTTTCACAAATACAAAACACTTGAGTCATTTCAAAACAAAAAGTTATACAAAAAGATATGGAATATAAAATTCAATACAAAATAGGAAAAATACAAATGCAGACGCGAACTGATCCTGACCTCTATCCTTCACTTGAATGCTATAGGTATACTTCCGTTAGCCTAACGGGGTATTCTTCTGATCCTGAAAAATATTTGCAAATTTTGGGTGAGTTTTGTGAACTCAGTGAGTGACCATCATTGATGGCTCACTCAAACACATAGCACATAATTCACATCATTCATTTATAATCATACTGAATCACATAACTTTCACCTTCAGAAATCATTTAAACTATTTAAATCATACATATCGCACGCATATGTAATGCTTATGAGACTCACTTTCAATTTATTACCTTGTTGTGACCGAGTGCCTTTTCACTGGCCCATATCACTTAGTGGATATCGGGCTGGCTCATATCTCTTGTGGATACCGAGCTAAATCAAATAGTGTCCCATATCCCTTAGTGGATACCAAGTACATTTACAATGGAGCCTGAGGCTCTTATCACATATTGAGCTTTAAGCTCTTTTTCTGGCGACTCCGGTCACAACTGCCTTTATATTTCATGCATTTATGAAATGAAATGCATCACTCATATTTGCATGCTCTTATTCAGTCATATTCACTTGTCATCGGACTGTAGTCCGGCATTCAACATATAGTTGAAAATTCACACTTTCACTTGCATGCAATTTCATATTCAGAAAACGCTTAGCAATCATTTCAAGTTCACATTCAATGAGCACTTCAATATTTCATTCATAAATCACATTCATATAAGCATTCAATAGTCAATTTATACAAAATGAAACAAATCAAACAATAAAGGGAGACCATCTCAGTCTACTCACTGTACGCTTCAAAATAGCATTTGCTTCCCAATTCTGGAATGCTTGTATGCAGACACGTGACTTGCACAACCCATGTATGCAAAACACGCATTTCACACTCATCAATAATTGCACACACATAAGCATTTATTTATGTACAATTGTATAAATGGACTATGTACAATGCTTGTTCAATGACAATCCCGGCTATGATCTAGAAGACATTTTATTCTCCTTCCCATTTCATAATTCATACATGTCTCATTGAACTTAGTCTTACACTTCATTTGTACATGATCAATCTAAATGTTCCTTTCAATCTTTACCCTTTTTACATGTCTAGCTTATTCATAAGCTTTCACTTCAAGAACCCTTGGTTACTCTATATCATAACTCAACTTTTCATCATCTCTTTTCTAACCTCACATGATCTCATAATTTCTAATTCCCATTCATAGCTTAGCAATTTAAACATATGTATACACTTAGGCACATTGCCCATTTACACAATAACCATAAATATTTTACCCACCTAATCTGTTTGCCGAAAACTCCAAGTCACAATTGTCTTTCCCCTTGTTCTTGGGTAGGATTCTCTTGATTTCCTAAAACAAACCAAATCTC
>JANIHZ010000009.1:16303095-16315403 GCA_027478365.1 Erythroxylum rufum | reverse complement strand
TACTTTACTCTCACAATCCATATAAATTTACTCAAATATCAAAATCTTCAAATCTTTTCTCATCAATTTTCCTTAAGTTACAAAACATCTATAACACAATTCATATACAAAACACTAATTTCATATCTGTAAATTGCCACTTAAGGATCGGGGTCCAACATAAGATGTCTTGAATATGATCCAATTTTCATTAAAATAGTCAAGTAAGCAAAGAAATTTGATTCCATTATCACTACGCACAAACTTCACCTTTTTATTGAATTGACGATCAACCATAGCAACAAAATTCAGAAACATCTTTTAAACTTTCGTTTTGTCATATAACAAGTAAACCCAAGTTGTACGAGAATAATCATCTACTGTAGTCAAAAAATATGACGCACCATAAGACGAAGGTGTCTTATAAGCCCCCCACAAATCATAGTTTATCAAATGCTTTAAGTTCACTAATGGGAAACCTATCTCTAGTCTGCTTTGCAAGTTGACATACATCACATGCTTTATTTTTTCTTGTACGAGAATGAGTCACATTGGGTACTAACTTTACTACTTTCTCTTGCGGATGTCCCAATTGTCTATGCCATAAGTCCATTGAAGTCTCTCTATCAACAGTCAAAGTTTACACTTGAGGAACACCACGAAAAAAATAGATTCCATCCCTTCGTTCACCCGCTCTAATCAACATCCTCATCATACGGTCCTGTGTAACACACAAGTTGTTAGTGAATTGAACGATACAATTTAACTCATCTATCAACTGGGTTAGAAATTAAACTACATGTCAATTTAGGCACATAAAGAACATGATCAAGTTTTAATCCTCCGTCCATGCCTTTTGATTTACATTGACCTTCTTCCCATTCGGCAATCCCACTGGACAAATCGCAATTTCTCGCACATCTATCATACAAGATAAATCTCCTGTCATGTGGTTCGAGGCTCCTGTGTCAATTATCCAGGAAGACACGATACTCTTACCATTCAACTGATTGGAGGACTTTTTAGAAAGATTTAAAAGGTCCAAAAGCTGCTGCCACTGTGTTGTAGATAGCCCCGCTAGTCCTAATGACTCCCTGGCGCTAGCCTGCCTTTGCATCACACCCCCTGCTGTGTGTCAGCGCTGCTGCCAATAGTGATGTGCACGCCCATTTGTGAAGGTGTGCCTCTGTCGTGACTTGAGGCAGCTCCGCCCCGACCTCTGTCGTGACCTATTGCAGCGCCACCTCGTCCTGAGCCTCATCCACCATGAGGCGATCCCCACACCAATTGCGGAACCTAATAACTTGAAAACACCTGCTCTCATCATGGCCTTCACGGTTGCAATGATGGCAAAATTTATCAGAATTATCAACTTTTCCCTTTCCTTTCAGATCTGGGTATACCTTGAAGGCCATAACATCATCACGTTCATCTTTAGTTCTAGACGAACCTGCTCCACGCAAATGCTCCTCTTGAATCACACTTTGATATGCACGATTTAATGTAAGAAGTGGGTCTAACAAGAGTAAATTAGATCTCACCACGCCATATACACCGTCAAGACCTATAAGAAAACGATGCAAGTGATCCTCCTCTTGGATTTTTGCAAATTTTGCACCAAGATTACGCGTGCATCCACCGCACTCACAGCTTGGAAGTAGCTCATAATTTGTGAGTTTGTCCCACAACTGCTTGAAAAGGCTTTAGTAATTAACCACGGCCTCGTTCTTAGATTGTTTACAATTCGCAGGGGACGACTTGAGTTGTTGAATTCTTGGTCCGTCGATAACACAAAAGCATTCCTTTAAGTCCTTCCATAATAAATTAGCATCTTCATAGTACAAAAGAGTAGAACAGATATCAGTTCTCGTCCTGGGACTCATTACTCTATATGTCAATGAAGACTTTCTTCATGACATATGTACTCTGACTAAAGATTTTCAAGTAATGACTTTGATAAGAGGTCGTGAGTATCATCTTCTGCTATTACAGAAGTGATGAATCCTTTATTGGCTACTCAATTACCTTCGAATATCTCAAGCTGTACCTAATCACCACCCTATGAGCAGTCTCTGTAAAGCAACAAGGAATGGAGTCAATGTAACACCCCACTCCCATCTGACACATGCAAGTGTGCCCTTCAGATACACGTGCACATGCCCAACAGAAATGGTGTGCTAACTATTTCACCTTCACTTTATAACATGGCATTGTAAACTAAGTCATAAATTACACATTGTTCTAAAAGCCAAAATTTCCTCATTTTATATCATAAACCATAAGTTACATTGTAGCATTATGTTAAACATCCATGTTTACATAACATCATCCTATGAGCATCAACAGCTCAGTCTACACAGTATGTTACATAAATGAGGAATCACAAAAAATAACACAAACTATTCCTTCAGTCCCAGCTGATCGACCTTTGAGCCATATTTGATCTCCACAAGTTATACAAAATCGCTTCTAAGCAGTCTTAGAAGGTAGGTTGTCGCTCTTTCGATCTTGAAATTGTCAACGTTACAATTTTGGTGAGTTTTGCGAATTCAGTAGAGCAACCATCCTCGATGGTTCACCCAAATCATACCACATAACAAATCATATAAGCACTTAATAAACTGTCTTGTATTTATTGTAGCAAATTGCACCACATAACATTTATTTCACATACCCATTTTCACACCAATACGTGTCCACATTATAATTCAATTAATCAATCAATCACACTTAATAAATGTATATGCAATATTCGTGTGACCCACTTATGTTGTTGTGAATAAGCGCCTAAACTGTCTTGTATTTATTGTAGATACCGGGCTCATTGTTACTGTCCCTTATCCGTTGCTGATACAGGGCTCATTGTACATATCGAGCCTTTGGCTCTATACCACATTCCGGAGCTTTAAGCTCACAATCTGTGGCTACTCATGTCACAACTATCTTTAACTGATTATGCATTCATGTATGAAATGCATCACATTCATATCCAATCATTCCCATTCAAACACATTTACAGTCCCATTCTCATTCACATATATCATCGGACCTTAGTCCGGCATTCAACAAATATGTTGAGTAACACATAGTTCACCAAATTCACATTCAAGGAACACTTCTATTATCTCATTCATCAATCAGAATCTTCAGACCTTCATGTCCGGAATCAGTATAATCAATCCATTCCACATTCAGTACATAATTTATAGCAAACAATTATTATTAAGTGAGACTGTCTAGGTTACTCACAGTACGCTCCATCTAGCTATTGCCTTAAAGTCTCGGCAATGTCTGGATGCTGTCGCTCAATGTGCTTCTCTATAACATATAATACTTATATATATCACAATTCTACTAAATTATGAATTCATTTATGCATATTCATGTATTCTAAATAAGTACATTGCATGGTCATGACAATTCCGAGTTCCTTATCATATTCTTGTCACAAAACTCATTCATAAATCAATACTCAATTGATCAATCCAGATTGGTCTAAAAACATACTTTCGGGTCCACTTTGCATGATTATTCTCAACAGGAAAGTGAAGTAATTTGATAATACTTCCTTCTAGAAGATTGTTTTCACATGTCTTAAGTTTATAAAGACACCAAGATCATACAATTTGGTTCATTATCCTATGAGTTATGCTCAAAATACTACAACTGAGTACATTTGAAATTTTGGCTAGGGCATGATCATGCATTCAAAGTTATACAACCCATATCTCTCAATTCCAATATCCAAAAATTACAAACTTTATACCAATTGAAAGCTAAGAGAAGAAACTACAACTTTTGTGAAGACACCTTTGTCTGATTCGACCTACATCAATATAGTTTATTCAATAATAATAGGACATGATTTTTATCATTGATAGTGCGAAAAATCATTGATAGTGCTACAGCCTAAGTTAAGACTCAATTTCATGCCAGATTTTGAAATTCTTAGAGACAGAAATAAAATTTGACTTTTTCAAGAAAGTTGTAGCCATATGTGTCTAATTTAATCTGAATCAAGAAGAAACTCATTTGAAAATCTACAGATCAAGATATAATCAAAATATCAAAGCTTGTTCAATGAAAATATTCCAATTCATAATATTCCAACAGACTTCCTCACTTTCATGCAATCAATCTTTTTTAAATCAATTCAGATGGTTTTAAACTTTTATGGAGAGGATAAAAAACATCTTAAGAGTGTATTGGTTCAATTTTCAAGCAATTTGGAGGTTGAGAGACAAAGTTATAGTAAAACGAATCCAAACTATTAAGTTTTAGAAGCACTATTGGCCATGCAACCATAGTGCACGACCATGCGCTCCAATTCTATAAATTATAGATTTTCTTCCTTCTTCTTCCTCTCTTCCACTTACCCCATCATCTCTAATTTATACTCTCACATTTACCTCTTCATTTCAACTCCCATTTCAATTTAACTTACTCTAAAACAACTCAAAATGTAAGATTAAATTCAAACATCAAAAATAAGGCTCATACGGACATCACCTTTTTTTGTTTTCTCTCTCTACTGTAATTTTGTTTTTATGCTTGTGGAACCTATTTTCATACAGAAATTCTCTAAAATTCACCAAAAATTATGAAATAATAATGACACTCTCTAAATAAATTTTCAACACAAATAATCCACAATTCACATTGTAATCATATTTATAAATCAATTATACCCAGAAAATGTCAATGAATGCATGAACAATTATTTTAATGAGCCAAAAATAAATATTCATATGCTATGCCATATGATGCATGAAATACACTACTAATTTCTCAGTATACACTATTTTGGGGTCCTAGCCCCTAACATAGGATACTGGGACGTTACAAGTAATGCCGGATGTTTTTGGAACCACATGCACTGGGCTCATCTACTCACTATCTGCAATTGGATAAATCACTCCCTTATCAAGTAATTTCAAGACTTCCTTCTTAACTGCCTCCCACCCATTAGGATTGAGTCTTCTTTGGGCCTCTCTCACTGGTTTAGCCCCCTCTTCTAGGATAATCCTATGCATCCACATGGAGGGACTAATGCCCTAATGTCACCTAAACTCCATCCTATGGCCTTTTTCAATCTTTTTATCTCACTCAAAGTTCTTTCTTCTTGATCAACATCTAAAGTAGATGCAAGAATTGTAACAGCCCAGACCACTTGCCCATAGATATTGTCCGCTTTTGGTTAACCATCGAGCCAAGGCCCTCACGGTTTTGCTTTTCCTGTACTTAGAAAAATGCGTCTATAGGGAAGAGGTACCGTACCCTTATAAGGCATACTTCATTCCAGCCAATGTGAGATCTCACAAGAATGGCTAAATGTGTTTCCCTTTCACCTAAAAACACATACTTCAAATTTTCAAGTGACTATTTCAGCTCTACTTTTGGTGAGGTTGGATTATTCTCTTCATTGGAGATTGTCTCTAAGAATTTGCCAAACTCTGCTCCTACAACACTATCTAACAACTAGCAGTACTCGTCAAACTCTTCAACCAAGTCTAACTCCCTTGTTTCTTCCTCCTGCAAGGAAAAATCAAAATCGACAGCATTAATTTGATCGATAAGAGAACACTCATAGTATGGAGAGGTTTAACATTAAAGATTTAAAAAAAAAACTATTGTTTCTCCTAAGACAGTCATGGTCAATTTCCCATTTTTTACATTAATCAAAGTGTTGGCGGTGGCCATAAAATGTCTCCTAAGGAGTATGATGTGCTCCTTCTCTTGTTCTTTTATTTCCCCCATATCTAAAACCACAAAGTCAATGGTTATAATCAATCCTCCAACCTTCACCAACATAGCTTCCATTATTCCTTTCGGATAATGGATTGACGTATCAGCTAATTGCAAGCACATGTTGGTAGGTTTTAATTGTCCTAGATCCAATTTCACATAAATAGAATAAGGCATTAGGTTTATACTTGCTCTTAGGTCAAGCATACCCTTAACCTCCTCACTATTACCCATTGATACCTTCATGATGAAACTTCCTAGATGTTTCAATTTAGGGGTAACTGTTGCTGAAGGACTACACTTGCTACTTCAAAAACTATCACCTTTCATGTGGTGCAAATTTTCATTTTTTGGTGCTAAGTTTTTGAAGAACTTCACATAAGTTGGAATGTTCCTGACACGTCTAACAATGGTAGATTAATATTAACTCTAGAAAGCATGCTATAGATATCAGAAAATTACTCATCTTGTTTTGAGTCTTTAAGGTGGCTTGGATATGGAAATGGTGGTCTATAAGGATCGGTTGCCCTCTGCAGTCTTGGTCCTTCATCACCCTTGGTTGCATGCTTGAGTTTTTTACCTCCCTAAACATGACTTGAAGAGTCGTTCCCATTTCTCTCCTCGTTTTGCCCATCTTTTCCTTTGAAGAGGTTCTTCTCTTCTTGATTACCTACATCAAACATGTTAGAAGGAATCTAAACATGATTATCAATCACCTTACCACTTCTTAGAATCATAATAGCCTTGGCTTGTTCAGGCTGACTGAGCAGCTTTCCTTTTTGATTACCTTGCAATTAAGTAGCGAGTTTCCCCACTTCAGTCTCAACCCTCTTTACAAAAGCTTTGAATGAATCAAATCTCTTATTGTTCATCTCTTGATTCTGAGCAGTCGCTTGAATGAACACATTTAAGCTTTCCTCAAAAGAAGGCCTTGTCGATATGTTCTAACTTGAAGATTGTTCTTAGAACTGATTCTTCCTTTGAAAATTTTGATATGGTAGTTAAGGCTGCACTTGTGGGTTACTGGACTTCCAAGAAAAATTAGGTTGGTTTCTCCAACCAGGATTGTAGGTGTTTGAATATGGGTCATTTCGCACCCTCGGTTGAAAACTATTAAGTGAATTTGCTTGTTCTTCCTCACCTACAAAAGATTCAAAAGAATACGAGAAAACATTAGCCCTATGACCAAAAGTTCCACATATAACATATACCTCATGACTTGGAGCATCTTAAGATTGTCTCATGGTTAGCATTTTCACATGCTTTGTGAGCTCCGCCAATTGCATAGCCATTTCTTGATTTGAGCTCACTTCATGAACTCCAGCTCTTCTCCCTCTCACACTCTTTTGTTGAGAATTGGCCCCCAACATTTCGAAGATCTCATATGTTTCTTTTGTAGTATTCTCTCCCACAATTCCTCCTGCTGCATTGTCCATCATATACTGACGTTGTAGTGTCAATCCACCATAAAAGAACTAGTTCTTCATGTGGAGTGGAAAATGATGGTATGGACACTGAATGAGTGAGAGTTTGAAGCTTTTCCACACCTCATGGAATGGCTCTCCCTCCATATGAGTGAAGGTAGCTATCCTTATCCACAACTCAGAAGTCTTCTGATGGGAATAGAACTTTCCCATAAACTTGTTATACACCTCTTCCTACGTAGTCAATGAACCGGGTGGGAGGTCAACAGCCATGCCTTGGCCCAATCCTTCAATGTGTATAGGAAGCACCTCATCCTTAGTTGATTTTCATTTAGGCCATCCAATGGGAACGTTTGGAGAGTGGCATAAAATTCCCGAATGAAGTTTAAAGGGTCTTCATTGGGAACCCATAGAAAGATGGCAGCATGTTGTAGTGGATACTCTTTAACTCATAGTTTCTGGCTGCCTCTCCCAGACGAATATATGAAGTAGCAATACCAATTATTGATCTGACATACTCCTTCATTACTGGCTGCCTTTCACCCATCTCTTAATCTTCTGGTTTAGGTCCCTCGAGATTGTCTTCAAAATCCCTTGGAAGTTCTCTTATTCGATGTACATTGTTAATAAAGGGAGCAACTCGAGACCTTCTCCCTCGTATAAACAAAATAAAAACAACAGTGAATTAAGAAGAAAATTACTAAAATAACTCAATGAAATAACAAGACAAAAATGTATGCATGAATAGACCAATCAATTAATGAAGTAATCAAAATCACTTTAGCAAACAAAAACAATCAAAACACCTCCTTGGCAACAGCACCAAAAACTTATTATGCCCAAAAAGTTCTAAAAAGACCTAGACTATCCTACTCGCAAGTATACAAGGTAGTTGTAGTTGATAACCCAGGGTCCATCTCCCACAGAGGTGAAATTGGTTAACTTAAATTAAGTATGAATTAAAAATAAAAATAGCAACAATGCATTTCTAGAAGTTCTATCCCAATTTTTGAGTAAAAGCTTTTAAGAAAAATCATGAGAATTAATTTCACTAATTTAATCCCTTATGCATGATTAAGAGAAAAGATTGGATTGTTATCTTACTAAAATTAATAATTAGGTTCTAAATCGATTCGAATAATAAAATAGTCTAACTTTTGTATTCAACAAGTTATTATCCGAATTAATTATAAAAACCGGACTACCAATTACCACTTAAGTTAATATATTTCTAGTTCTTAACCTAAGTGTCCATAGTTTCTTCATCCTTATTAAACCTCGTCTCTCGAATCTTTAATTAACACTAAAATGATGCAGGTTTGGCCATTCTATTACATCCATTCAGTTCAGAAACCACAACAATAAATAAGACAACAAATTCATAAGCCAATCATGCATATTCAACTAAATATCTACATTAATTCTCAAGAAAAGAGATCAGCCCATCACAGATTTCACAATTCATCATCATCAAACACTTTAATCACATGTTACTGTCAACAAAAGTATTAAAGCAATAATAAAACAGTGAATACCGAATGGCTATCAAAAGAAAACAAATAACAGTCGACTAAACTAATAAGAGTATAAGTTAGTTAATAACAGACATTAAAATGAAGGAAACAAAGGAATAAATGTGGAACAAAATAGGTAAAAAAATCATCAAATGAAGAGTTATGGAGATCTCCAGTTCCTCTCAAGCTTCCAGCTTTGGCTCTCACCTTCTGCTTCAGCTTCTCATCCAGATGAATGTTCACTGAGGTTGAATGGAATTCAGCTCTAACTCTCACTTTCGACCTCTCCCAATCTTCCACTTCTCTAATATTTTGCTCTTCTTTTTAACTGACTCTGTTTCCTTTCTCTGTTTTTCTCTTCTCTCTCTATCTCTCTGTTACTCCTGAATGAGTCTGTAGTGTCCCCAATGAAAGATATGTCTGTAGGGTTTTTGTGTATAGCTCTTGCCCCCTTTTTTCTACATCCTACCTCTTTTATTTATAGCCCAGCACTAGGTTTAAGGTTATAGGGTTGTTACGCCGTCAACCTTGCATGTGTCAGACTCAAAATTGGTGTCAAAAAATTTGCACGAGGGTGACTAGTCACGCACGGTGGTGACATACCAAGTTACCATCGTGACTAACATTAATTAAATGTTAGTCACGCCACCTTTAAGGTGGTGACACTTGTCACCACTTTTCTTTTCTTTTTATTTTTAATTTTTATTTCTCTTTTCATGCAAAAATTACATGACTTTCCCTTTAACCTATATGCAAAATTCACAAAATAATCCAATTAACATTCATACAATATTCACACCATTTCCACTCAATTTATCTCACATTTGGATCAAAACACAAGGATTTGTAACCAAAATCAAGATATGAAGGGAATTAAAAGCAATAGAAACTAGACACAACAAATTCCATTGGGGATTTGAAGGAGTTCAAATAGGAAGGCTCGATGATGGAGTATTGTGCACGATTTGAAAAATACTCCAACAAGCTAATGCTTCCAGAAGGTTATTTTGTTGGTTTCTTTATAAAGGGACTTACAACGAAGCCATAATTAACGGTTAAAATGATGGACTCTCAAACTTTCCAATAGGCATTCTCTCTGGCCCGAAAATAGGAAGTTATTGTCACCGTTAGTTTATCGGTATATTTCAATAAAGGGGCCAAAGTCTCAGGACAGTCGATAGGAGGAGCTAGCGCATCACACATAGAGGCAAGTTTAAATATTTTCCCCATAAAAACAACTCAAAAGGTGGTCTACTTCGCACTCTAGCATACCAAAGAAACCCAAATAAGCCCAACTACAACCAAAACTTGCAAGGCACGAAAACATAGAACAACAAAGAGTTTGATGACAAAAGGGCCAGAGGAGTATGTTTTTGGTGTGATGAGAAATATAGCTCTAGAAATAAATGCAAGAAAAAGCAGTTCCAACTATATATGATAGAGGGTGAGGAAATTATGGAGAACAAAGAAAATCATGACGAACCAGAAGAGGAGCGATGGGGGACACTTAGGGTATCACTAGAAGCTATGTGGGGGTTGCGTGATCAAGGGGAATTCAACAAATAAATGAAGAGGATATCCCTAAGATGACTTTCAAAACACATGACGACCATCTTGAATTCTGGGTGATGCCCTTCGAGCTCACGATGTAACATCCCATGTTCGGGGCTAGACCCTAGAATAGTGAATTGAGTGCACTATGAAAATTAGAAGTACATTGCATGTTCATAGATCATTGAATATTCACACATATGTGAATATTTATTTCTGATACATTTAAAAAAAATTGTACATGCATTCTTTGACATTTTTCGGATATAATTGATTGTTAAATGCGATTAAAATGTGAATTGTGTCTTATTTGTGTTAAAATTTTATTTAAAGACCATTATTATTATTTCAGAATTTTTGGTAAATTTTAGGAAATTTTTTAAAATTTGGAGCATTTTGGACTAGAAAAATATTAAAATAATTGGCCAATTACTTTGTGACAAATGGCTCACATGCAGGGTGATATGTGGCAAGATCTCCTTAACCCACGTAGTCACCTTGTTTTGTAAGGAAAATTTTGTTTGCAGCTCACTCTCGGTTGTTCTTCACCGCATGCACCAACACTAAACAAAAACTTTCTTTGCTTATACATCACTGAAACCAGTCCATATATATTGTTTTATCACTAATTATTTATGTTTGCTTCATCCAACGAAAGCTTTATCTACTCTTACTGTTGGAGTTTTTGCTGGGAACAAGTAAGTGATGAAAAATCGTGAGTAATGTTCTGTTTTTAAGTGTCATATTTGATCTTGCATTTGTGATGTTTTAGAGTTAAAGGGAAAGAATGAAATTATATGATGAAATGAGGTTGTTGTTGGATATTAAAATACATGCAGAAACATATATGCAGAAAATTGATGAACAGTCGTATGTGAGTGTGTTTTGATGTTCATGTTTTAATCTTGAATCTTAAGTTGTTTTTAAGTAAGGTGAGTTGAAATGGGAGTGGAAATGTAGAGAATATAAGTTAGAAATGGTGTAGAAGAAGTGGAAAAAATGCATCAGATGAATGTAAGATAGAAAAATGAAAACATCTCGAGGGTATGGAATTTGCGTGAACAGTAATATGCGTTTTTGGATGATTATATTGAATCTTGATTTTTGATTTTTCTAAGTTGTGATGAGCTGAAATGGAAGTAAAAGAGTTGGTTTAAGTGTCATATGTGTTAATTGAATAAGATAGAAGTAAGAAAATCTGGAAAAAAAATGGAAGAAGATGAAGACTGCATTTTAGAGAGAGAAGAGAAGAGGAGTTGCACCTTATGGTTTTTCTGAAATCAAATTGTGTTGATTCTTTTAGCGACAACTTTGTTGTCCGATCTCCAAATGACTTAGAACTTGAACCAATAGACTCCTAAGACATTTTTCTTTCTCTCCATAAAAATTTGGAGCCATTTGAATTTGTTCGGGAAAGATTTGATTAATGGATTTAGGATAAAAGTGAGGAAATGTGCTGGAATGTTATGAACTGGAGAATTTTCACTGAACATGCTTCGGTATTTTGATTATATCTTGATCTGTAGATTTCTAAATGGATTGATTATTAATTCAGATTAAACTAGAGACGTATTTCTACAACGTTCTTGAAGAAGTCAAATTTTAGTTCTGTCTTTAAGAATTTCAAAATTTGGCATGAAATTGAGTTTTGGCTTAGGCTGTAGCACTACCAGGGACAGAAATCATGTCCTGTCGTTATTGAATAAACTGTATTGATGTAAGCTGAATCAGACAAAGTTGTCTTCATAAAATTATAGCTTATGCTCTTAGCTTTCAATTGATATAAATTTTGTAATTTTTAGGTATTGGAATTGAGAGATATGAGGTATACAACTTGAATGCATGATCATGCATTAGCCAAAATTTCAAATGTACATAGTCTATGGTATTTTGAGCATAACTCATAGAATAATAAACCAAATTGTATGATCTTGGTTGTTGGGAATCATATCCCCAGATGGGAAATCCCGGTGCATGCATCACATGCATGTGGTGCGGAATAACAACAAAATTGTTCTGGGACCTTCCCTGAACCCAGGATCTTGTGTCGGAACAGGAATCAAACCACAACGACCAAAGGAGACCGTCTCTAACG
>JANIHZ010000009.1:16260183-16280245 GCA_027478365.1 Erythroxylum rufum | reverse complement strand
TATAGTAATTAACTAACTTCATAATTTATATTTAATAAAAGAATATATGATGAAATGATTGAATTATACAAAAAATTCATGCACAGAAAGGATATTCTTTTAAAATTGTAATATATGGATAGTTATGATATGTCTCTAAGTGATAATCTTGATCTATGAATGTAAATTATTGAATTGGATAATTAAAAATAAAATTAAGAATTTTAATTTATCTAATTTCAAATATAATTAAGGATTATAATTTCTACCCATTTCCACCATATTTAAAAATTTAATGGTTCATACATAAATAATGATTAGAGATAAAAAAAGGTAATTTAACTAAGTTGGAATCAATTATAAAGTTTTGACAAAATTTAAGGTCAAATATAAGATATTCAATTAATAAGGATCAATATTGAATATTAAATTTTATTGGAAGCTAATTGGTATTTAACTATAATTAAATTAAATTATTAAAAAAGATTTCAAGAGCTAATACTCTTTAACGTACCCCTCTTTATACTATTTGTAGAGTTATCCCAACATGTTCATTTAGATACTATTAAAGGTTCAGACACTTGTGTAACTATTATGTGTTCACATAACCAATTGAATTCAAAAGGGAAAATGGAAATCAAACTTCACAACAAGGTACACTTTTATGTTTATTCTTTATTATTAATCAAGTTATATGAACTAAAGTGATCTTGGTTTTTGAGAAATCTTAATTTTTTTATTTATTATGATATGCACTTGATGGGATTGCCTCCCGATTTTCTAAAACTTATTTGACTTTATAAACTAAAAGGGTAAAAGTCATGAAGCTCTCATGTGGTTTTAATAAACTTTAGAAATCCTCTCTCTTAGACTTCAATTAAAAAATACTAATGGAACATATGAGACATGAATATCATATATTGACCAATAAAATGTTGGTGACATGATGATCTAACCTAGTTTTAAAACTAAAATAGAACTAATTAAACCTATCTCAAAATAATAATTTATTATAGTTATCTTAAAATTTTAATTTAAATCTAGTTTAATTAGTTTGGATCAGATTTAACAGCTAAGTTGGGTTACCATATTAGTGACATTTAAGTTGACTTTCAAATTTTTATTTACCCTTCTTCATTAATTTCATTTCTTTTAAGTCATGAAATCTCTTTCTCTTTCTCTCCCTTTTAATGGACTATATATGTATATAAAAAAACATATAAAAGTAAAAAAATAATAAAATTATTATATTATGCATGGGGCTTTATATACTAAGTGTATTCATACTAAGCATATGACATAATTATTGTCTAATTCTTTACCTAGGCCTAAGTTTATCCAAATTAAGGCCCAAATGAGTTTCTTATTATACAAATAAAAGGACTTGTTAACTTATTGTGTAAGGCTAGTTGAAAAATTAAAAAAGGAGTACAATATAAATAAGAGCATAAAATGATTCAATATAGGTTTGGCTCATTTGAATTCCTAAGCTTTGAATTTTAGTCCTCTTTTGGCTTTGGTCTGACTTCTTTAGTCAATAAACTTGATTCTTGATTTTGTTCTTTTGCAAAAACTTCCTAACTCACCTATGATATTGTCCACATAAAAATTAAACTAATGGTCCCAAAATTGAACATAAACATCCATAAACAAAATAAATATAAAGTAAAAGTAATTTTGAAATAGAATGAGCTAAAATATAATATAGCTTTTTAAGTACTAGTAAATTCTATAATTATAACATGATCATCAAAACATCATTAAAAAGTTAAGGAAGCCTTACAACCCCCTAAAGTAATGATCATACTATAGACTAAACAAAGAAAGAATTAATACGAGTTAGTAATGAAATAAAAAATTTACACTGAACAAGCATCCAAAATACCTAAAGTAGTAAAAAAATGATGGTCAATTAGATGTTACCTGAAAAAAAAAATTGAAGAAAAAAATTATAAAGTTGAGAAAAACATGAAACTATGATCATTATGATATTACTTAACCTAGGCTCAATCAAATCTTATAAAATTAGCATAAAGTATAATAAAAAGACTAAGTCAAGCAAACAACATAAGGACCTAATCAAAATATATGTCATCTAAAGACAATTTCTAAAAAATCAAATATAGAACAAAGAAGTAAGAGAAAAATGAAAATAAAAGTATCCATAAAAAAGATATACTAAATGTAAAAGATTAAAAGAACTAGAAGAAAAATTAGCACATAAGAATCAAATTCCCATTTCACAAAAGAAAATTTTAGTACTAAAGAAAATCATATAAATGAAACATCTTAACTTAAAACTTGTAAATGTGTTAGTTATTGTGATATAGTAAACATCTAGCCTTATATGGAAAGAAATCACCATAGGAATTAAGTATTTAATACAAGAAAGTGTAGGAAATGAAATCTCCAAATAGATCTTAAGTTTAGGAAGCAAATAACATATATTATTAGACTCTAAGTTTAGGGTTTACCCTTCCCCTTTTCGATTGTGTGTTTAATGCTAATACTTTGGATCCCTACCTTATATATCTCAAAATAAGTGCACATATCGAACTATAGTATAGTGAATGTGAATATCATGTGTCAATCCTACAAGGACTACTAGTATTAGTTATTACCTCCTTTATTATCTAAACATCAAATTAAGATAAAGATTTAATTAAAACAAATAAAACTAAATTGAAATTTAACGTAAATAATCACCAATAACACATATGACACTAAGATTAATCAATATCAAATAACTAGTACCTAGGTAGTAAATCCTTCTAAGATTTCTTAAGTATTAGCCCGTTATCATAAATTGAAGATCATTGAACCATGAAAATTCCTATCTTTTGATGATCATTAAACCATGAAAATTCCTATCTTTTGAAGATCATTGGACCATGAAAATTCCTATCCTATGTTCAATGGACTGTGAAAATTCCTATCTTATGGTAATATCTTTCTAAAGAATATTAACAACTAATTCTTGGTTAATTAACTAAAATCCTTTTCTAGTTTAAACCTCCAAGATTGTATTAATTGATTCGTGAATTTCACTTTTAGTTTTGACTATAATCTAGAGGATCTATGTCGACCTATCTTTAAGTTTGCATACAACTCGTTTCAATATAGTAGACCTATTCATACAAAAGGATTTCTTAATCTCAACTGAATGAAATCATTCATTGAAATAATATCCTAGACATATTAATTCAATACTTAAAAGACATAATTGAATCACAATGAATTAATAATCAAGTTGCAGTATATAAAGAATTAAATCATAAGGTCCATCCTAACTTAGAGTTCATCATACCTAGGCACTAAATAAACTTAATTCATAATAATATAAAACATAACCAAAAGTCCAGAAAAAGAAGTAAAAAGAAGAGAATCCATTTTGTATCCCCATTTTTCTAATATAATCCCCTAAAACTTCGATGAAACAGTGCTCTATTTTAGATCTTTGATGTAATTTTTTTGTTTCTACCGCCCTAGATTCATAATTGGGTTTAGAACTCCCACTTTGCTCTCAAACTCTGATTCTCTTTGATTAGTCTTCATAATTGTCTTTTATGGTGCATAATTAAAGTTTCCAAAGGGAAAATGGTTAGCCACATAGCTATTTGCATGACTAGATCCTTTAATACCTTTTAAAAATCATTCATTGGCAAGCTCTTAGAAACTTACATGGGTAGTGGACACATAGTCGTGTACATCACCTACACAGGTGCGTCCATCTTCACTAAGAAAAAATGTCTTTAAAGCCACACATGCTTACAGGGACTTATACGGTTACATGGTCATGTCCTTCATCACTACAAGCGTGTCCCTCCAAAACATCTACAATTCTTTTGTTTTCTATCCTAATATCATCATAATTCTTTTGCTTTTGATCTATAAAGGTAATTAAGACCTAATAAAAAACTTGAAAAAACATGTATCAAATAAATAAGCAAAATACACTAAATATAGGGATAAAAATATAGTATGTCAAGCATTTATCAGATGTATATAGAAAGATGACCTTCCTCACTATGGATAATTTTTTTAAAAACTTATGACATATGAAGCATAAAATACAAAAATTTAGAAATTTAAAGGCTATTATATTAAAAATAGAAACTTAATCTTATTGAACCTATTTCCCCATAACTTAGCTTAAGAAAGAAAAAAAATAAATGAACCTTATAAATACAAATAGTGATATGCAAGATCAAAAGAAAACCATAGGTATCAAAACCTAAATAAGGACAAAAGATTAGCTTATGTTTTAAAATTTTGTTATAAACACTTCAAAAAAGCAAAAAAAAAAAAAAGGTGAAAAATTGCAACAAATCAATTAGAAAATAAAAATCATCAATGAATCTAAAATTTTAAAAAAAGTTTTTTTACCATAAAAAACTATAGAACAATCAGTAGTTTCATAATAGAGTTAGCCAAATAGATATGAAGAATGTCACAACATAATTATTTTTTTATAGATAAGGAAAATGACACATAAATAGTGCCATAAGGTGTAATAAGAGCATAAATGCAATATTGGAATCCAAAACTAAAATAAAAATAAGTCTCCTGGTCAGTAAAAAATCTTATCCTCTATTTAAGTTTTTTAAAACAACTTTATGATTCTTATTATGTTGATTCAACTAAGATGGTATAAAAGAATAGTCTCAGCTATCTAACTTTGTATTCTTTCCACTTATGTTAAGCATAAGTCTCCCTTGACCTAACTTATACAATATGTTTGTATAAACTTAGATCAACTACTTTTACTCAGCAATCTACTTCTTATTATGACATGAACATCATAGTAATATTGAATCCAAATTCAGTATTGAATGCTTAAAACCATGAATTAGAAATACATATAATCTCTATCACATCTTATATTGGCAAGAAACTCATATAAGTATCTTTTTCTAATAACAACTATTATCATACTATAGTAAATGCCTTTAATTTGAGTCCTTATTTATGATTTTAGTAGCATAAATTGAGTGGAACAATTCTATTAAGGTACTATACCTTTTATCTTTACTCTATTCAATTATTTACATCATGTTATCATGATGTTGACCTCCACCTTACATAGTGCCACTAAAGTTTGTGAGATAATAGTCAACTTTAAAATGTCATCGCATTTTATTACACACACACACACACACACACACACCCATATGAGATTGACATATCTATCAAATATTGTCACCAAATTTCTCAATAGGAATTAATAGCAATATTGTATAATGGATATAATTTTTCTTTTCTAATTTTGAAAACTCTTCTTAAACTTAACCTATGTCCTAGAAATTTAGCTCACAAAAACTTAGTATCAGTTACACTAGAATAAGGTAAGTTTTAATTAGAATAAAATAAATATAAAAACAAGTAATAGGTTATCTGCCATGATAACCAAATAAGATTAGGACTTTATTAACATATTTAGTTACTCCCACTATTTTATTTAAAATAATATCCCTACTCATATTTTACAAAGATTACTTTAATCTCTCTAGTGGGCTAGGATCCTATTCAACTTTAATTGATCTTGAGTTTGCTAGAAAAAGGAATTAAAATAAAATTAGGTAGATAATAACTTTATTAATTACATCTCATGTGACTCCTAGATTGATTAGGAACAACTTTTATCAAAACATATATTATATATAATTCCTTATCTTATCTTTAAATTAATATGATCATAAGCTTGTCTATCCAAATCTTACAAGTTTGGTTAAGTAAGACTCATTATCATAAAACTAAATATATTCAGGTTAAATCACCTTTAGTTTGCTTAACATACCTAACGACAAATAAGGCTCTAGCTATTCTACTCTCTTGGCATGTTTTCCATAGCTTGTCGATTTCCTCTTCCTTGAGATTGCTTCCTTCACCTATTATGATGTTTCTCTCACTCTCTTATTAGCTTTCTTCTAGAGTTATCTCTTCTCCAAGAGTGTCTATGTTTCTTCTTTTTGGTTCTTTCTTTTGGTTCTCTTTTTCCAACTGGTTTTCTCTTTGATTAGTTATAGTCCTTGTAATTAGTGTCTCCCCTTCCTCCATCTCTATTGTAATTCTATCTTCCTTTCTTATAGCTTTTCCTTCTTCTTTCCCTTCCTTATTCTTGTTCTTGCCTTTAACTTTCCTTTTGTGGTTCAATATTTAAAATTTCTCGACTTTTGACCTTTGAGGCTTTCCTACCTTTGGCCCATAACCCTTCATCATCTATGCCATCTAATACTATCCCAACCCCTCCTAACTCAACTCCTCCTTAGGAAGTAGACCCTCTAGCTTATGCTTAATTAGAGGTCATAGCTTCAACTCTTGAGTGATTCAACAACCTCTCTGAAACTTGACTTTTTTCCTCCTAAGATATAGATGGAAATATAATTATAACTCTTATAGTTCAGATTTTAAAGGAGGAAGCCTCTAAATGGGTTACCACTCTACTTGTTTTTTAGATAAAAGACCTCTTTTCTTTGTGATAAATGCTTAGTCTACTGTAAGAGAGTTTTCAGTTAGCTTTTGAAATGAAAATACCTAGTGTTTAGTTTTTTTAACTAACTAACAAAAGAAATTTAAAGAAAACATCTAAAAATGATGAAGTGGTGAATTTGTTAGGAGTTCAGTTCTTTGGTTTAATCTCAGCCTACACCTTAATTAAACATATTTCATTGAATTTTTGTTCTTTTACCTCTCCTTGAACTATTAATTGTAAGTTAATGATACGATCTATTAACTGGGGTTTTCCCTTAAGTCATGTTTAATTAAGATATGATTGTTAATTAAACCTAACTACCGAATAATCTAGGATATGATCTCTAGATTCAATTGGTTAGTCGCATTACGAATTAGAAAAACCTATTAATCTAAGCAAAAACCACATACGCTCTGGTCGTTTAACCTAAGTCATGTTATCCCTAATGATTATGAACCATTAGTCACTACAAATGAATTTCAACATAACAATGATGGATTATATTGAGATTCTAGCAATGGGTTTGTAATAAACCAATCCAATGAAAGCATTGATATCATCTTTTCACAATACCTAAAAAATAGACATAGGATAAGACAATCAATTCCTAAAGAGAGAAAGAAACAACAAATACAAGGAAGGAACGCTTAACTGGGTGGTCGACGTCGATGTCGCCTCCAAACTGGCGTCAGGAAGTTAGCCTTCCATGGGTCTCCCACGATTGAGAGCTAAGTGCTTCGTCACCCTCTTCTCCTTATCTCCCCTGAAGCTTCACTCCCCTAGTCGAAAACACCCAAAAACTTTCATTCTTTTGTTGTCTCATCTCCCTCGGTTTATATTAGAAACTAGGTTAAAACAAAAGAGACACTTGGACAATATCTCATGCCCGTGAGATGTGTGTCACAGGTGTGAGAGCTTGTCACGCCTATGACACACTATGGCATGGGCATGAGGACTGCCTCATGCCCATGCAGGTGGCTGTCACAATCGTGAGTGAGGCTCACGACTGTGTAGTTTTTATAGTATGGTTGTGAGTTACAATGCAATCTTCTTCTTTGTGTTTTCATTTTCTTGTCTTCTTCTTGTTTTTATTTGCTTTGATCTTCTCATTCTTGTTCCATTAAGACAAGTGGATATGAATCTTTGAAAAATGGTCTAAATATAGTGCTTTCGACTCACTTTAACTCCTTTGCTTTTGAATTGTGCCTAAAACCACATATGAGTCAAAGTGAGTATCTTAAGCAATTTCATGTCATTAATCAGTGAGGACAACTTGAAGGTTTGTGTTTGAAGTTAAATTAGTTTCGTGAAGTTCAATGTCATCGTACCATTATTGCATATGTGTGCTTATATATATTATTATTTAGTGCGTTTATGTTTTATTGTGCTGGTGTTTTTGCTTGAGGACAAACAAAAGTTTATGTATGGGAATGTGATAGTTATAGGTTGCATTATGTTTTAGTGGGTAATTTAGTATGATTTTAGTTGTTAATTAGATGATTTGTGTGTGTTTAGGTTTAGAATTGTGTTAGTGTGATTATGTGTTTGTGTTTTTTAGTGTTATATAGGTTAGAGCACAATATTAGGCTTTAATTTTTTTAATGTTTGAGGTGTTTTAATGAGTTTGTTAGTCTATGAGATTAGGTAAAGAAGGCTAGAGAAGATATGGAGAAACTTCGAAGGAGGAATAAGTGCCACGATCATGATAGAAGCAAGCAGGGAAGGCCACAATCGTGAAAGAAGCAAGTATGACAGGCCACAATCATGACATAAGCAATTTTTAAGTGCCACGATCGTGGCCAGGCACCACGACCAACGCGGGGACTGCTTTTGAACTTAACTTTTTGAAGGTTATTTCGGATCTTTGGGCTAGGTAAAACCTAACTTTTACCCTAAATGGGAAAAGAATATAAAGGAAAAGAAAGAAACCCTAAAGAGATGCCTCCATTTTCCATCTTGAGAAAGAGCATAAGGAAGAGGGAGAGAAGGAGAGAAGAGAAGGGGAGTTTTATCCAACTGTTGTCCAACCACTCCAACCTAGCCATCTAAAGTTATTTTCTATTTCTTCTTGGTATTCATTTAATCTTGATTTATGCTTTAGGTTTGAGGATGTTGAATATGTTGCCAAGGATGTTCTAAAATCTTTTAGGGTTTTATTCTTGAATCAATGTTAATGTGATTACTTTTGATGTTAATAAATCAGGTATTGTGACTGTTTGTCATCTTTTCTTGCTTCGTTAACAAATCAAGAAAGTGAAAAGATAGAAAAATGATTAGATTGGGTAATGAAAGTTAAATAATCTAATAGATCATACAAACAATCAAATCGATAATTTATGCAAAGAGAGATCTCGTGTGAGGACCCGATTGTCTATTAAAGTGCTTAAGATCTAATTGGATGTGTGGCCTTTTTGTTAATTGAGAGATTGCAAATTCCAAAATTCAATTACCGTTTATGATTTAGGGTTTAATGATTATAACTTGAGAGAGAGTAATCCACCTTTTGAAAGTCTAGGACTGATACCAAATTAACTCAAAAGCGATTAAGTTAGCATTTGATGATAGGATAAATCCCCCCTCTCATAATTGGTTAATCGTCCTTTTGTGTTTTTTGATTGTTATTCAGTTATGCTCAATTTTAATTTCTTCTCTTGATTTTAGAATTTCATTTTCAATTAATCCATATTCATCTGCTTAACTTTATGCTTATTTTTATTTCATTTTTAATTACATTTTCTAGACCTTAGATTAAGTTAGGATTCAAGTAGTTCACTAACAAGTTTTTGGCCCGTTGCTTGGGAATTTAGTTAGGATTAGTTGGATTCCTTCAGTCTCAGGAATTTTCGCCCCTCTAGTGTCATTGTAGTTGCATGAACATAAGAGTTACTCGAAGTTCAAGTCGGATCATCGAAACCTTAGCACTGGACATCACCCATTTGGAATGAGCAATTCGATGAGCAAGATGCCAAGAAGAATAAATTGAAGAACCTACGGCGGAAGAATTTCACCAAGAATTTGACCTAGGAGGAAAGGAAACCAATTGCGAACCCTTATGGACTTTCTGAGACCTGGGTTCAATGTTACAAATTAAGACATGACTCGACTATCGGTTTAAGCAGCTTAATTTGAAATTAAGCATGCCCTCCTGAACATGTTGCAAACAAATGTACAATTCTATGGTTTGAATAATGAGGACCCTAACGTTTATATAGTAAATTTCCTAGAAATATGCGATACCTTCCGATATCATGGAATGTCTGAAGATGCTGTTAAGATGAGGCTCTTCTCTTTCACACAAAGGGATAGAGCTAAAGCATGGTATCATTCGCTGAATCCCATAAATGTCACGACTAGGGAATAGTTGGTGCGTGCATTCTTAGATAAGTACTTCCCTCTTGCGAAAACTTCGAAATTGATAAAGGAAATCACGAATTTCCAACAAAGAGATGGCGAGTCACTTTATGAGGCTTAGGAATGGTATAAGGATTTACAAAGGAGATGCCCACACCAAAACCTACCAAAGGAATTCTTGTTGTAAACCTTTTATAATGGCATTAACCCATCTATACGAGGCACTATAAATATAATATCTGTTGGATCTTTAATGAGGAAGATGATTGATGAACCGTTGGAATTATTAGAGGAAATGGCAAGTAACAGTTATCTTTGGTCAATGTACACGATTAGACATCATACAAGCCTCCGAAAGCAAAAGGTAGCTATGGCTATTGAGCCAGTAATGAAGATGCAATCTAAAATTGACAACTTAACCTGACAACTGAATAACATGAAAGCCTCATCTTTTGCTACTGTTAAAGCAATTCAGTAGAGATGTGAGCTGTGTGGACAAGAAAACCATGATATCATCAATAACTTTCCAATGCAAAATCATGAGCCTGAGGAGCTTAATTACATAGGAGCACAGTTTGGTCTAGTAGGGGAGCAACCCATATTCAAACACGTACAATCTGGGATAGAAGAACCACCCAAAATTTTCTTTGTCAAATAATGTAGGAGGTCAATTCCAACCTTAAGGACCACTTGAATTCTAACAGGAAAAACCCAATTCCATAGATGCTAAGTTATAAACAATCTTGGAAAAGATTGGGAGCATGGAGGATGCTTACAAGAGGTTGGAAGGATGATTTTAATAACTAACAAAGAACCACACCTCATCCATCCATAATTTAGAGGTTCAAATGAGCCAATTTGCAGATGCATTGTCGACACGAAGTGCCGGAAGTCTTTTAAGCAACATCGAGACAAATCCAAAGGAAAGGATAATGGTAATCACTAAGAACATTGAAGAGAAGCTTAACCAAGTTAAAGAGGAAAGGGAAGAAGAAAAGAAGAGGGACAACGAACATTCCTTATATAGTAAATATAACCTGGATTCTAACAGGAAAAACCCAATTCCACGAATGCTCAGTTAGAAACAATCTTGGAAAAAATTGGGAGCATGGAGGATGCTCACAAGAGGTTGGAAGAATGATTTTAATAACTAACAAAGAACCACGCCTCATCCATCCATAATTTAGAGGTTCAAATGAGTCAATTGATAGATGCATTGTCGACATGAGTACGGGAAGTCTTTCGAGCAATAGCAAGACAAATCCGAAGGAAAGGATAATGGTAATCACTAAGACTGTTGAACAGAAGCTCAACCAAGTTAAAGAGGAAAAGGAAGAAGAAAAGAAGAGGTCCAACAAACATTCCCTACAGAGTAAATATAACTTGATGGAAATCAAGGAATATCAGCCTCCAATTCCATATCTAATCCTAGCATAGAGGAAATCAAAAGAAACATAATTGAATGGAGTTCTTGGTATAATAGAGAAATTGAAAACACAACTTGCTCTTACAGAATCCATAAAAGAGAAATTGGTGAACAGAGGCGACTCGAAGAAGTTGGAGAGTGAAGTGGTAAGTAATGAGAAATCCAATGAAGTGGCAACACTACCACAGAAGCAAGAAATTCTAGAAGATTTTTACATTCCATGTCCTATTGGTAGTGCCAAAGTGGATAAGGCTTTTACGGACTTAGGAGCTAGTACAAGTATGATGCCTTACTTTTTATACAAAAGGATGGAGTTAGGTGAAATACCACCCCACCAAGATGTGTGTGCAGATGGTTAGTAGATCAACCCACTATCCTAGAGGTGTAGTTAAGGGCGTTATTGTTAAGGTTGACAAGTACACCTTTCCTGCGGACTTCATCATATTAGAAATTGAGGAAAATTTGGAGACACCCATTATCCTTGGATGAACTTTTTTAGCCACCGCCCGATCTTTTATAGATGTTGATGCGGGAAAATTAACTCTAAGAGTGGGGGATGAGAAGGTGTCATTTAAAGGTCTAATGGTAAAAGGAATTCTTTCAAATTTGTGATTGCTATCAAGAGAAATAAGTCCTGTGAAAAGTTTGAACAGAGTCATACTCATAAAGAATCACTAGAATAGCCACAAATTCATAAGAATGGTTAAAAGAAGAAAATGGGGAAGAAATGTGGTAGAAAGCATAGTCTGGTAGTTGGTTTATAGTTTATGAAATCTATAATAGCATTACCACTATATGATCTGTTTAAACCAACGTGAGTAAAAGAGGTGCATCGAGCTAGCGACAGTAAATGAAGTGTTGCATGGGAGGCAACCTATGATTTTTAACTTTTTTTGTTTCATCTTTCGTATTAAATTCGGGTTTCAATTCTGTTTGTTTGTGTTTTCAATATAAGTTGAATAGTTTGAAGAAATAAATCATAAGTGCAACTTGGGTTTTCTTTGTCTTTATCTTTTTTCACAATGCAAGGGAATGATGTGGAAGGTAAAACAATAGCGTGATGGTGCAAAATATAAGATATGGAAGAAAATAGGGAGTAGTAGGAAGGAAAAAAATCAAAAATGGAAAAGAAGTGAAAAAATTTTGCAGGCCACAATCGTGGCTTGCGATAGGGGAAAAATGTGATACGTGAATTTCAACATTTTTTCCAATTTACCCCTCCTTTCTCCTCCCAAATCTATATATCTACCTTTAGCCTCATTTTTCTCACCCATACCACTCTCTACACTCTCTCTAGAGCAACCAAACTCTCAAATCCTCTCCCTTCTCTCTACAAAAGCTTTTGTCCCTCTAAATTTTCCTCAACTCTCATTCCGATGGGACCGAGAATTAAGCAAACGGTCAAGTGCGCTCAAACGAAGGGAAAAGTTCAAGTTTTGAGTCATAGAAAAAGGAACCGAGCTATGGAGTACAAAGCACCATTTCTGATTTACTTGGTAGAGGAAGGTAACCGCTTCCAAACCCTTATTCTGAAGAAAATTGTTATGCCTTGATATTTAGATTTTGACAATTAGAGAGAATTGATTTGAGAGAACAGGTTGAACACTTAAGGGGAAGAATTCACTGGGAAAAATTTATGCACTTTAATTATGTCATCTATAAAGAACTCACCCTAGAATTCTTCACCTCCCTCTAATATGAGCTTAGGAACCCCAAGGATCAATGGTTTCGGTTGCGTGGTCAACCATATGAGTTGAACTATAAAATTTTGTGTGAAATTGGGGGATTCCTGGAATCAACCATAGTGGATTAGAATGACTTCCGTCCTACTCGTTGTTAGACCAAATTGACTCGGTTGGAGAATTTTGACACTAAAAATGCCCACAACGATATAATTTTTAGTCTCGAACGCTTGTTACATAAGTTTATGTGTCAAACCGTGTTTGAAAAAATGAAAAGTAACAAGTGTTCAACAAAGGAACTTTTCATATTATGGTGCATGGATCATAGCGTCCAAGTTTGCACCTCCACCCACATCTTTAATACTATTATTGCTACTTTGAGAAAGAGAAGCAATAATCTAGGAATGGGGTACTTGATTATGATTATATCAAAAAATTGTAGTGTCAATTGCAATGGACTAACTGCCCATCATCCTAAGTTGAAGAGAGTTGAAATCTTGAATTCCTACAATATGGAACTTCGAGATATCAACGTAAAGTTTTATGTTAAGAACAGGGCAGGACAGGCCAATTCGTGCTTGGTGCCACTTCGAGAAGAGGAGGAATCAACCAACGAAGAGTTAGGAAAGGAAGAGACAACTGAATGGGAGAAGGTAATGGAAGCCATTTCAAACACTAACAAAGCGATAACAAAGAATGCCAAAGTGTTGAAGGAGATTGCGAAGGAGATTCCACCTTTGACCCATTGCCAACACCCTCTCAATCGCCATGACAGGTTCTTATACTCTAACCTTTGTCTTTTTATTTTTTATTTTATTTTTATGTTTTTCCTATCATTTTGTTTTATTTCCACCTTATGTGTTATTTGTTCTTCTCACATTGAGAACAATGTGTTGTCCAAGTGTGGGGATGGTTGTGTGCATTGTATTTTTTTTTAATATTTTGAATGTGAATTTTGCATACCATATACTAGTTTATTTAGGATTTCATGATGTGACTAGTGTCAATGTGTTAATGGCTAGGACTTAATGGAATTAATTTAGCTTTGAACAAAGTCTTTTAGGTTGTAAAGATTTATTAGCCTGTGAAATTGGTGTCTTAGGTCACTTTGGTTAAATACGTATGTTAATTAGGATATGATGTTAGTTCATTCACCCTAGGAAATTGCAATATACATTTATAATTTTAGGTCAATTGAATAAGTAGCATTATTAGTATCCTTTCATGAGAATGATTAGCTAAAGAAATAAGGTAGGAAAAAAATGTGAATTTTTTTTGTGTATTTCTTAAATAAATAACTATTCTGCTAACCTTTTAGTTATGAATAGAGCTAGTAGCCAGATAAGAATGTGATCTAACTGAGTAATTGGGGGAAATTCATCACAAATGTTTTCCTTTGCGTCAAAAGGCTATAATGACATTCCAACCAAGCAAATGAATAAAAACATAACCTAGTTCAGTAATCGGGGAACATTCATCACGAATGTTTGCCTTTGTGTCAAAAGACTAGGTCAATGTTAATGAAAGTTAACAAAAAATAGTATTTTTATAAATAAAACCTACCGATCTTTGTGAATAGCTTGAATTTTTATAAAAAGCTACTTAGGGATAGTTACAATTTTGATTAACTAAATAATTATCAATGTGTGTGTGCAAGTGATGGGGGTAAATGAATTTGACATTAAGATCTTGATTAGTTTATATATTTAGTGCAAAGTGCCTAGCCACAAATTTCATAAGTTAATAAATTAAGACACTTGAAGGTTTGTGTTTGAAGTTAAATTAGTTTCATGAAGTTCAATGTCATTGTACCATTATTGCATATACGTGCTTATATGTGTTATTGTTTAGTTTGTTATTGTTTTGTTGTGTTAGTGTTTTTGCTTGAGGACAAGCAAAAGTTTAAGTGTAGGGATGTGATAGTTATAGGTTGCATTATGTTTTAGTAGGTAATTTAGTATGATTTTATTTGTTAATTAGATGATTTGTGCATGTTTAGGTTTAGAATTGTGTTAGTGTGATTATGTGTTTGTGTTTTTTAGTGTTAGATGGGTCAGATCATGATATCAGACTTTAATTTTTTTTGTGTTTGAGGCGTTTTGATGAGTTTGTTTGTGTTTGAGAACAAGTAAAGAAGGTCGGAGAAGAGTTGGAGAAAGTTTAGCAATAAGTGCCACGATTGTGACAAAAGTAGGTATGACAGGCCACGATCATGACATAAGCAAGTTTTAAGTGCCACGATCGTTATTATTTTGAACCTTGAAGTTTATTTACATTATTTACTTGTTAAGACTTGAATTTCTTGAAGAGTTTATTATTTCTTTAATTTGTGGTACTGAATACTCAATTATTGTGAAAAAGAGTTATTATATGAGTAAAAAAAATTGCGAATAAGTTTATGGTACCAATAGAGTTGCAATAAAAGGAACTATGTGTTTTGTAAACAAGTCTTGTAATTTCTTTTTTGTAAATTTCCTTCAATTTAACTTTTTTGATATCCTAACCATATCATACCTAAGTGCCATTACAACCTTATAAAGACCTTTTGATTTTTGTTTCTAGTTTCTACATAAATGGTGGAGATGTGATATTATTGCAAGCTTATGGTAAGAGTTCTACTATGCATTGATTGAGAGTTTTAATGCTTTTCACCCCAAACACTTGAGTGCACTGAGTGAAATCTTAGTAAGGGTGTAAATATTTATGCGTTTGATTTCAATGCAATTATTGATGTGATTATTATTAATATTAGCTTAGAAAGTTAATTTTAGGATAATTTGATTTCAATTATATAGTAATTTTTTTCAATAGGATATGATGATGTGTAGTATGAATGGACAGATCAAGATTAATGATGGATTGATTTTGTAAGATTTATAATTTTTGTTATAATCTACTTGAGGACGAACAAAAGTTTAAGTGTGGGGATGTTTGATAAAATCATAATTAACCATGTTTATACCCCATATTTGATGTATTTTTGCTTGATATTTTATACTTTTATTGTATATTTGGCATTTAATTTGCTCCAAGTGTGTTCACATAACATAATTGTCTTCATGGACTCAAAGGAGAAGAATTTGGATGAAAACATGACATGAAACAAAGATTCAAAGTACAAAAGGGATGCATGGTTGTGCATCAGGCAATGCACTTATCTCAAGCCATGCAAATTTGCAAATTCAGCACGTGCATCTCTTAGTATTTGCAAATTCAGCACGTGCATCTGTTAGAACCCTAAAATTTACTATAAAAATATATGCTCGGGGGAAAAAATGAGCAAGGATGTACAGAGGTGTTCTGGAACTCTCAGAGGCCACTTAAAGGGCAATTTTGAACTAAAGAAGTGAGAAAACACAAAGAATTCAATAAAAGATCCATCGGAATACAAGATCAAACCTTTATATCATAAGAATACTTGATAGAAGACAACTAGGAAGATTTAAAATTAGGAACCCATTGTTTTCAATTCTTTTATTCTTCTATTTATGTTTGATTTCATGTTCAATTATATGTAACTAAATGTATGGTTAGTATTTAGGTTAGATAAACCTGTGTTGATACTTTAATATGATTTGATTCTTTTAATGCAATTGGTTCGATTGATATATTGTGATCCGATTATATGTTTTATTTATGTTCTAATGGATCTGGAATATTAGATTATAATTTGATTTTATACATAGAAATTGAGAAATCTTGTTTATGAATATATCTACCATAATTGGAAGGATTTGATTGCAACCCTAGAGATAGGATGACATAAATCTTCTGGATTAGGGTCAAACCTAAAAGAGGGATTCACAAATCTGTAAAGCAATCATATAAATTTTAATCTAAGTAATTTGGTTGAAAACCTTAGGATTAGTTGTTAATAGACTCAAGATCAGCTATTAGCATACCATAGGAGTCTCCATTGCACATGTTTTAATGCAACTGCATATGTTCATTTATCTATAAATTGATGTCTATCTTAAATTTAATTAATGAAGACCATGATATAAAACATAACATCAAGGAAATCATGATGAGATCATGTGTAGCGCCCCTTACCGTAAGGTACACACTGGAATGCCTGGAGGTCATTTTGGTACATATCCTACCATAATGGCGTGCTACGTTCGATCACTACGTTCACTTCACATGGCATCGTATCATAATTCACTTATAAAGAATTATAAGAAAAATCACAATATTTTAAAAACTAACATTTTCCTCATTTGATTGCACATAACCAAAAGTCTACATTGTATCTTTCAACCTTTACTACATGTACATCATCAAAACCTAAAACAAAAGTACTATATGAAAGAGGAAAATATTCAAAGTCTAACTAATCTATCCAAAAATCTCAGCTGATCGACCTTTAAGCCATGAGTTATCTAACCAATCACAATCTACACAACTGGTAGAGCCTTTCTGTAGCTAGAGTCATCTCTCAGTCCTGAAAAGATAATGTTACAATTTTGGCGAGTTTTGTGAACTAAATGAGGTAACCATCATCGATGGTTCACTCAATTCTTACAACACATCATTTTACATAACATATAATCACATATTGCATTTTACATAGATATCAAATTTTCATTTAAGCATAGGCAAATTTTTCATTTCAATCAATCAAACATATTTGATAAAAATGCATATGAATGCTCATGAGACACTTTCCAATTTTTATGTTGTTATGACCAAGTGTATGAACTATCCCGTATCTATTTTCGATACTGGGCTCATTAATAACTATCCCTTATTCGATGAGGATATAGGGCCCATTTTACATAGTGTGCCTTAGGCTCTTAATAACTGTCTGAGCTCAAGGCTCTTTTTCACATATTAAGCTTTAAGCTCTGATCGGTGGCTTCTCTGGTCACAATTTCCATTATCTGATTGTCCATTCATGAATCGAATGCATGTACCACAATCAATCATATTATAAAGCACATAGGTCTTCACATTCACATTCAAGCAACACTTTAATATACATTCCACATTTCGTAATCATCGGACCTCCTATTTGGAAATCAACAATCAAACACATTAATTTATCATTCAAATTATAATTTAAGCAAACAATAATTAAGAGAAACCATCTAGGTGACTCACTAGTTGCTTCTGAAGCTAATGCCTAGAAGTTCCGGTAACGTCTAGAGGTTGACATTCCAGTTGCTCCTCAATATCATACAATATACCCATATATCACAATTTGTATAATCATAAGTGTTTAATAATGCACATGTACGAAATGAAATATGTACAATGCATGTTTATGACAATCCTGGGTATCTTACCCTCAATTTCATAACAAAATCATTCTCATATTAAAACTTATCTAAGTATAATTTATACTTAGGTTTATGCCTCACTAAAACCATTAAATTCACAATTCATATCTCATTGACTCACTTCAGATTTTTCCAAGTCACACTTTCGAGTCTACTGTTCACATTTAATTAGAAAGTGCCACTGATGTAATTTGGTCATACTCCCTTCTAGAAAATTGTTCCTCTATGTCTTATGTTTCTATTGACACCAAAATCACTCGATTTGGTTCAGTACTTTGGAAGATATGCCTCAACCATTTTTGGACTGCTCTTATCCAAAACAGTAGACTATACCCAACTTCCATCAAGAAATTGAACATCCTTGAAACTGAATGACAATTCTAATTTTTCATATGATTTGTATCCCTCTTTCTATAGTTTACTCCAAATTAAAAAATCATCTCATTTGGAATCCTACAAGTCCAAATATAATCAAAATACTGAAGTATATTCAGTGGAATAACATCAGTTCATATTATTTAAGAGCACACTCACTGTACACGTCACACATTTTTCACTCAATATTTCTCAATTCATTTTAGATGGCTATGATTTTCTTTTTAGATGTAGAGAAATGTCTTACGAATCCAATGGTTCAAGAATCAAGTCATTTGGATGTCTAGAGACAAAGTTATGATCAAAAGAAGCAAGACTATTCAATAAAAGAGAAAACCTCAAATGCACGACAGTGCATTTTCCCATTTATCACCAAAAGTCACCGTCGTGCTTATGCATGACCTTGCATTTCACAATCCTCAAAAGTCACTTTTGAACCCCAAAAGTCACCATCATGCTTATGCACGACGGTGCAATTCCACTTCTTCTTCTTCACCGACATATCCACTTCAAACCTCCATAACTTTTGATCCAGAACTCCAAAATTTACAAACTTTATATCAGTGGAAAGATAGAAAGATCTACAACTTTCATGTAGACCATTTTGTCAAAATCTGCCTAGATCAGCACAGTAAATTCACTAAAGTTCAGATCAAAAATTCAACTCTCTTGCTGTTCATTCCCAGAAATTTCTAGACTTCCGTCTCCAAAATTCAACACTTCAAATTTTTATTTCTAGGTTTTCTACTCCATTTCATTAAACTCATTTACCATAAATTCATACTAATCCAAAATATATAAGTTTAATCAAAAATCATCTAAAGCCAAAAATTAATTTTCAACCTAGTCATGCTCTGTCACTTTTTCTACATTTTTAACTTTTGTTCTTATTGGGACCATATTTTGGAACTAGACGCCAACCGGAAAAATGAAAAATGGAGACGAAAAGCGAAACAAAAGAACGGATCCTAAACCCGAAAGTGGGCCAAAACACAATTGCGAAACACAACTCGGAATCAAAAAGCCTGCGGAAGCGGAAGGAATCATCAAGCAAAAAACAAAGAGGAAAACAAAAGGAATCGAGAGATCACAAAACAAACTTAAGTCAAAGTCCGACATCCAAAAATGTGTACTTTAGAAAAAAACACCGCGTTGGAAACCATATGACACACTCAGTCTAAACTAATCCAAATCGGTATAAATTTTTTTTTTTCATTTGATTCATCTTTATTCAATCTCATACAAAGCAACTCAATTTCTCATTTGGAAATTTATCCTCAAACAAAAATTACTTTCCATTTCCTATAAAAACTTACACATGTCAATAAACCACAAGTCATAAACAAAAAGCACTTCTATAATTCTTAAAACATCAGTATCATCGGACCTCCTGTCCGGAACCCATATCACATTCAATCACATTCATCCATATCCACGTCACATTCATACCTCAATTAAATACACAAGTTCATAACTCATTATTTACATTCCAAAA
>JANIHZ010000009.1:16009681-16023700 GCA_027478365.1 Erythroxylum rufum | reverse complement strand
CTCTAAGCACTTGAAGCATTGGAAATCTCAATTCCTAGTTATTGAAGAGAAGTCAATATTACCTTTCTCTCCACTTGGCATATACACTTTTGATTCAATTGCGCAATGTTTTGGATTTGGAGTTTTGTCTTCAATTTTGCTCTCTAGTTTGCTCCAAGACGAAGAATCTGTACTAGAAATATCAAAACGGTAAAAGGGCCTCCTTTGAAGTTTCCTATCTACCTTTATAGCTATATTTACTGCATCCTCTTGACATTATATAGTAATGTAACTCCATGATATTGACAATTTCTAATTTTAATCCACAAATAAATCAAGCCACTGGCACTTATGATCTTCCTGCATGTTCACCCTAGCCATAGTAACCTCCAAGTCCTTATGATACTCCAAATTTTTGAAACCTTAAGTAAACGTTTGCAGTCTTTGATAGAAATTCCTATAGTACAAAACATTTCTACATCACTATCTTCATCTCCCCCCATATTTTAATGGGTAGTTCTCAATTCCTCCTCCTAGAGAGAATTTATTGAGCCCACCAATCTACAACATAACTCAATTTTGCAATAGCTTGTTTACCCTTTTTATCTTCCAAAAATTTATAAAAATCGAAAACTAGCTCATATGCTTCGCCCAATCTAAGTAGGGATCTTAATCTATCTTCCCAATGTAAGGTGGTAACGTCATCTTGAGCTACCCAAGTTATTTTCTGCTCTTTCCTCATATCCTCTTTTATATCCAAATTGAATCTACCCCCTTCTTGTCTCTTCGTTCTTCCTCCTTTACCATCCCAAGTTTAGCTCTCTCAAATAGTTAGAGCACTCTTAACCTTATCGTACACCTCACAACTATCCATTTAAACAAATGGAGGTATATTATGATGTAGGCTAACTATGGCAGCTTCATCTTTTTACAATTTATCTTTAACTTCACTGAATTGTTAAATAAGTTGGTCTTATTGTCCTTGGGATGACGTTCATGAAGAATCACAATCCACTTCCACTTTTTCCTCCTCTTTTAATTATCCTTGAAATTTTTTTTCTTGAAGTTTGAGTCATAATGTACCAATATTGAGCGTTAGTAATAAAAACACTCCCTCACTCGTTTCTCTCAATTTTTCACTCGAAACAATTTAATCTCTTGATTAAAAAATCTTTGAAAATTAGACAATTTAAATCCAAAAAATTAGTTTAAATCTTCCCCTTTTGTCAAATACCCCCAAAGAAGCAAATTTGGATAGGAAATATTTAAAAAGAAGAAGAAATGAAACTAGGGGCTAGTGAGCAAGAAAACTCAAAATAGGAAATTGAGTTCAAAGGAACCCAATTTGACCCAATAAAAAAAGAAGAAGATTAAAACAAGTTAGAATTAAACAATAATGAAATTAAAACAATGAATAAATATAATATGTTTGATATATCCTTATCGGAGAGCAATTAGAAACCCTTGCTTGTAATAAATATTGCAACTAGACACCCCCTTTCAATGTAAGCTTTAGAAGACACTTTTTATGGTTCTATTGTGACTAACAATTTTTTTTAATTAATGTGAAAAATCAATAAATAATAACAAGACTCTTAGGAACAATTTGTTTTTAACTTTTTTTTTTTTGAAAGATTGTTCTTAACGAATCTTAAAACAACAAGAGCATATAACTTAAATGTATGGTAAAAGGACTCAAGAATATTGAAAACGTTAACAATAATATCAAGAGCATATCTAAATATAGAATTGTGCTCTGATACTATATTCTAATATGACTCTTACTAAAAAGATTGATGAGATTCAATATTAATATGATAGGAACAAGGACCATTCTAACACAACAGGTTGACTTAAGTATACAAACATGAAAACACTATAAGAAAGATATGAACTGCCACACTCTAGAAAAGAAGGGATTGGACGTGATAAGATTATAGATTTTGATTATTGAAAATCTATAACAGGTTCGAGCAAACTCCTGGATGAAACAATATTGGTTGCTAAGTTGCTGCATAGACAGTTCTACAGTTACTTTGCTTAGACCATTTAACCTGTAACACACTAAGAATCATTTATGTAAATGAAGATCATGGTGCGGTTGAACAGTCTGACATTCAGCTTTCAAATTACTCCACATAAACCATTGTTAGCCCTCTCCGACCTTAATCCTATGGAGGCAAGTGATTCTCTACCTTTGGCTGGAAAGTTAATAAAGAGGATTCCCTTAACCCAGTTGGACACATTGCACGTATTCCATGTCTTCGGAAAAAATACGTTTTCCAACTGAGAGAGGACACTGCCAGGTGTCAACACTCAGCATCGCCATCAACGGAAAAGGATGGCTTCTCATTGATTTCTTTTCTAAACAAGCCGCACTAAGAGTCTGCATTTGTTACAAAGTATTACCTAAATGATCTGGTTCAGGGCTAGTCTGTTCTACTCATGTCGTAACTTGATATTCCTGCTCTTCTGGCCAGAGATTTCCTTCATACACAAAGAATACAAGATATCATCAAAAGCGGCAGTCAGCAGTTTTGGAAGGAGGAAGAACCTCATAGGACACTTTGATTTAGGGCTTCCTTTGCTTTACATCGTCAATGTGGAACATAATCTGCAAACAAGTAGGTTTCAACCAAATATCAACTCCCACGGGCAAATGGAATCATGAATAGTTTATGATTAGACGTGGTGGTGTATTACATTCTTTACCTTTGTTCCAACATAAAATGACAAAAACATTCCACCCAGCACTGGCAATCCTACAAACGGCATACACAAGAGAACATTGCAGGATGACTAAACTAAATTTACTCAAAGACATCAGATATTAGTACAGAAGTTACACAAAAGACATATACCGTCTCTTGTAAGAAATTTTGAAATCAACCAATTAACACCTGAGGGTCCAATCACATAACCAACAAGATTTGCAACCTGCATAAGGGATCAGATGCTTCACTGCAAACATATTTTGCTTCGATGTAAAGACTAAGAAATAAAGGATGACAGAAATTCGGCATTCAATGGGATCAAACACGTAGATGTTCAGCATTGATGAAACAATAACATTCACTTGAGAAAAGACAACATCCTGATCCATCTACCTACTTTTGATGCTTTAGGATTTTATCTTGCAATGTTAACAGAGAAAATACGAAACCAACAAGGCTTTAGACCATCATAATTTCAATACTGAAGGATCGACACACAAGTTATAAAATATTCATAAATATTTCACATATTGGTGGACATACCATCAGACATGTGATAGTCACAGCACCTGCAAGTGCACTAAATTCACGAAACAGAAACTTCTGGAAAGAACTCTCCACCTGGAAAGAACATGAATATGAAAAATCACAGAACAATAGTTTTAGCAAAAGTGAAAATAATAACTCCAAAAGAAACTAGAATATAGCATTTTCCCTGAAAAAACAAAAGTACAGCCATGACAGGTATTTTGCTTCGTCAACAAGTTATTACAGGGGCAAGATATATTGTGAGATTCCTCAAAATAGAAAAATAAAAACAATATTTAAAATTAATTAGCTGAAAGCTATATCCTCTCTTATTATATAATTTATCTTTTGTGGTTGTAGTGCCCATAAAATTTGGTGACCCTAATTATTGTAACCATACTGTTCAACTGCAATGTTAGAGGTCCAAGTAGTAGTATTGTAAGACGATAAGAATAAGATACCACAGTGATCCTTTACAAGAACAGACGAAGTGGCCAAAACAAGCTCCCAAATAATGAGTCACCCATAAGACCCAAAGTTGAACCTAATGTAAGTTATCATGGATTATTGAGCAGAAAGGTAACTTAAGATTTCTCTCCAGCTGAACATAGGATAGGAAGCAAAACACAGTTCCAAACCTCTATAGAGATTGCTTGTATTGATGATATATCGGTACAGTTAGAAAGAATACTGCTGGAGCAAAGCTCCCCCTCCTGGAAATATAATTCCCAGGCTAATACAAATCTGTATTTTCCCGAATATGATTGATAATCCTATTACCTCTCTATACCGAAACCTATATATCTTCTGTACCTCCTCATTCTCACTCTCTCTCTGTAACTAATTCCTAACCTCCAGCCTATGTGGCATTTGTATTTGTTCCCTACCCCATTGTACCCCTACAGAAGTGGGTTTGAATGTCTTAGTGGCTATTTACTAATACTAATACTAGCATACTGATAACTAGGAAGGGTGCTAACACACCTCATCACGAGACCCTTGCTTAAATGTCCAGATTTCCATTTTGTGAGGTCCCCATTTGTTGAAATTCCTATCCTTGACCTCAAATACCTAAGCATAACCATCTTACAGCGTATTGTTCTTGGCAACAGGTATGCAAGTTAAATGACTCCTTGGCCTTTTGTTCTAACAACATGGCACCATTTGGCCACCAAAAAATGCAGCCCTTGGCCACAATACCAGAGAAACTACACTGCAATCACTGATCAGATTGTGGTAACATAGTGATATCAAGATTATGACAACCTTAAAATAGATAAATCACCTGTAAAGTATTTGCTGCTGATTTCAACAACATTTCTGGGATAAAAAATAAGCATGTTAACCATGCCCATGAGAGAAGTTTCCTGAGGCCAAGATGAACAACACATGAGACTAAGTAAAAGGTATTTATGTGCAGATTAACTAAGTGATCAGAAAGATAATTTGACAAAAGAACAAGTTACCACTCTAGATCATGCCATATGGCTACAAATGTGAATATAATCCATACACTGAGCAGCTTTCTCTGAGATCCCCCAAGAGGAATATACATGTACCTAACATCATAATACGATCTGTGAAGAAGACATTATTCTCAAAATAGTGTTAGGAAAAAGCTCAATAAGTTGAACATTCACCTCACAAGCCATTTATTATATGAAGCGTGCCAATTTTTCCAGAAGCTCTCCATGTTGTAACAGTTATTAATACACCTTGGCATATTCTCAGGGACGTCAATACCACAAATCTGAAATAAGATAGTTATTTAGAAGTGTTCTTCCTATTAAGTTCCATCAGACATTTTGATAAAATTAGAGATTTCTAACATGTTATACTGAACAGATAGGACTGATTTGAGCATAGAAACTCAGGATTCATACCAGAGACCAGAATCGAAAATAGCGCCATATAAGGAAAAACTTTAGCCACATAAAGTTCAAGACCTGCAGTGTACCATAAAGAGATCAAAAATAGTGCCACATAAGGAAAAACTTTAGCCACATATAGTTCAAGACCTGCAGTGTAGCTTAAAGAGATTAACAATGTGAAAGTATAACAGTTAATTCCAATCTATCTTCCAATGTATGATTCTGAAGTCTGATTTTCACTAACCAACATGTTTGTTAACTCCAACGGTCTTTGGAAGGCAGAAGGAAAGATGACACAATGTGTCCCAATTACATGATCCTTCAAAGACTACGAATTGGCAGAATCTTTATATTAAGGAGTTATGAATTTGTTTTTTCAGAATTCAACCAGCCTTCTCAAAAACCAAGGATAAATAGTTTGACAAAGTATCATTTATGTATACATCCATGCATGCATTGTAAAGTACTATAAAACTTAGGTCATCACTAAAGCCATCTGCTACATGGCTCAATATTTTACAAGTTCAAATCAATTCCTTTTCTTTGCAAATAAAAGAAATCAATCATGCTTAAACTTTTGTTTCTAGAAAGAATGTGCCATACCCCATATCCAATGATAAATATATCCAGAGGAGACAATATTTTCCAGAGCCCACTGTTTAACAAGAAAAGGGATCAACAAACATAGACTACATAGGAAGAAAAACGTAAGGTTTCTTAAAGACTAACCTCATTGCAAAGGCATTATAGTAGAATAAATGTGTTAATAGTTCCATCAAGATAAAGCTGATAATCCAACGCAGCCCATACCAAGAAATATCTTTTGCTGAATAACTCTTCTGAGGTGTATCTAACTGCACAAGGAAGGTAGTAAATAACTTTTGTAGGTTCTTTAAATTGTAAATTCCTAATACCTATCACAAGCATCTAAAATCTTAATTCCAATTATCAAAATATATTGTAGTTTACATTATTGTAAATTTTATCCGTCGGTTTAGATATAAAAGGAAAGGAAATATTCTGTAATTAGTGAGTAGATACAGCTGTAAATTAGTTTATTTAGTTTCCTAGTTTATAGTTTCCTAGTTAGTAGTTTCCTTCTTTAGGTGATTCCTACATTGTATTTATACTACAGCTCTGTAACCTTTTTATGATAATCATAAAATAATTTTATTCCTCAAAACTACATGGTATCAGAGCACTAAGGTTTTTTCTCTTTCCCTGGGGTTGCCGACTCATTGTTCTGCATTCTGCAGTCGATTTCTTATCTCTAATGTTTCGATTTTTTGGTTCTCTTCATCCTTTAAGTCAGATTTTTTCCTGCCTACAATCTGATTTTTTTTCCAGATTTTTGGATTTATTTTTTTCCTTTAAATCATTACTCCATTTTTTTTCCTGCCACATCATGTCAACAATCTCTAGTACCTCCAATACATCTTGTCCACCAATCGACCAGCCAGTTGTCACCTCTGCTCCAGCCAATTTGGATGTTGCTACACTGCCATCCTTGCAGATTACAATGGTGAGGCTTAATGGTCAAAATTTTTTGGAATGGGCTCAGTCTGTCAAACTAGCCCTAAATTGCAGAGGAAAACTTGGATTTTTGACTAGAGAGGAGCCAAAACCAGCAGCAACCGATCCCACGTTCCGGCGCTGGCATTCTGAGAATTCTCTGATTACGGGATGGTTGCTAAATTCCATGGAAGAACTGATTCGTCGTCCGTTCATATACATGGATGCAAAAGAAATATGAGATACTGTTAGAGACATACTCTAATCTTGGGAATTCCTCTCAAATTTTTGAATTGAAAAAGAAGCTATGGCTCTCTCAACAAGGCAATAGAGATGTCACAACTTATTTCAACGAAATGCTCTCTTTGGCAAGAATTGGATTTGTGTTATGATGATCCATGGGAGAACCCTAACGATCTTGCAAGGGCAAAAAAAGAGAGGAAGATGATCATGTCTTCATGTTTCTTGCTAGAGTCAATCACGGCTTTGATAAAATCAAGGGCCGACTTCTTGGCCGCCAGCCTTTACCTTCAATACGAGCTGTGTTTTCTTAACTACGACAAAAGGAAGCCCGAAAACGTGTGATGAATGAACCTGTCCACTTGACACAAAATGGAGACAACGTGGCGCTAGTTTCCAAGGGCGTTGATGGTGGTAGTGACAAGAAAAAACTGTTTTCTTTTGATTTTTATGGCAAGCAGTGGCATACAAAGGACAAGTGTTGGAAGCTCCATGGGAAGCCACCTCAAAACAAAAAGAAGGGGGACGGGAAAGCTATTGCAGCTGCGGCTGAATCTTCTTAGGAGCAAACTACTTCTTCAGACCCAATGCCTTTCACCAAGGATCAACTCCAACACTTGTATAGGCTTTTTAACTCTCCAAAATTGTCTCTTAACTCCTCTTCCTCTTGTGCTTCAGCCCAGAAAGGTATTTCTTTATTCCTTTGTGTGTTCAAATCAATCTTTTGGTCCTTGGTTCATAGATTCTAGGGCTACCGATCACATGACATATTGCTCTCAATTTTTTTCTTCTTATAACCCCACTGCAGGAAATAAAAAATCAAAATTGGAGATGGCACATTTGCTGCCATTGCCCGCAATGGAACTGTCAAAATTTCAGCCAAAATTATCCTTTACAATGTCCTTCATGTGCCTAAATCGCCCTGCAATTTGCTGTCCATCAGTGAACTCACCCGTGACCTTAACTGTCAAGCTAATTTCTCCTCTTCTGTGTGTTTTTTCCAGGACCTGGCTATGGGGACGATGATTGGCAGTGCTAAGGAATGTGAAGGGTTGTACTTACTTTGAAGATGGATTGCATTCAGGTATAGCTGTACAAAATTCTTAGTATAGGTTAGAGTCTATGTCTAGCGATCAAGATGTTTTGTTATGGCATTTTCGTTTGGGAAATCCCAGTTTTTTCTATTTGAAACATTTGTTTCCTAAGTTATTTATTAATAAAGATCCATCTTCGTTTCAACGTGAAGCATGTGCTTTAGCAAAACATCACAAATCTTCTTATCCTTCTCAGCCTTACATTTCATCTAAGCCATTTCAACTCATCCATAGTGATATTTGGGGTCGATCACGGATTCCCACTTTTTTTTGGCAAAAGATGGTTTGTTTCTTTCATTGATGATCACACACGACTCACTCGGATTTTTTTTATGAAAGAAAAACATGAAGTTGCTAATATTTTAAAAACTTTTGACTATATGGTTCAAAAACAATTTAATGCAAATACACGAATTTTTAGGAGCGATAATGGCCGGGAATATTTTCCCAAAGTTTTGGCAAAAAATTTTTTTGAAAAAGAGATTATACAGCAAAGTTCTTGTGTTGACACACTATAACCAAACGGTGTAGCAGAAAGAAAAAATAGACATTTACTTGACGTCACAAGAGCATTGTTGTTTTCAAATAATGTGCCTAAAACATTTTGGGGTGACGCTCTTTTAACTGTTGTTTTCTTAATTAATCATATGCCCTCTAAAATCCTGCAATTTGAAACTCCTATACAAAAGTTTCGCGAACATAACCCTGATCCTAGACTTTTTTTGGATTTACCCTTCAAGATATTCGGTTGCATTGTTTTTGTCTCCAATCGAGATAAAAATAAGACAAAACCTTATCCTAAAGTAAGAAAGTGTGCCTTTTTATGGTATTCAATCTCTCAAAAGAGACTACATAGGTTTGATCCAATTTTAAAAAAATATTTTGTAACCATGGACGCCGTTTTTCTTGAAAAAATACTTTTTTTCTCTCCTCTTCAGGGGGAGTATTCAGTCAGAAGGAGTCAAGAAGATTCGGTGGTAAGTATGGCTGCTTTGGATTTTTTTAAGTGTGAATTTTCAATTTGTGGGAAATCATTTTCAAAATCTCAACCATAATTTGGAAGAGGAAAGCAATTTGGAAAAGGAAAACAGTCAAGGCAATGATTCAAATTTAAATGCAAATAATTTGAATAATGAATCTGTCATAACTAGAAACCATGATGCCACACAATAGACTCCAAAATATGACAAAATTTGGTCAAACATACTCTAGGAAGCTCCTATCAAAAGCAATATAGCCAACCATGCCTATGCATAGCACAGAAAAAGGCCCACGACCAGGTACAATTTCTCTTTATCCTATTCCATTAAATCTTGAGTCTAATCTTGATCTTCCTAAGTCTGATATGTATTTACCCGTGGCTCTTAAGAAAGGAGTTAAGAAATGCACTATCAAATATCCCACGTCTAACTCTGTATCTCTTCAAAACTTGTCTCCTTTTTCTTGTTTTATCTCACATCTTAATCATGTGGAAATTCCAAAGTCTATGCAAGGAGCTTTACAGGTTCCTGAATGGAAGGCAACAGTTTTGGAGGAAATGAATGCTCTTAAGAAGAATCAGACATGGGTAAAAGTAGCTCTTCCGGCTGGAAAGAAGTTGGTAGGATGCAAATGGGTGTTCACAGTCAAGTATAATTCTGATGGAACGCTCGAGAGATACAAGGCATGATTGGTAGCAAAAGGTTTCACTCAAACTTATGGTGTGGATTCCATTGAAACATTTGCTCCAAGGGCGAAACTCAATACAGTGAGAGTTCTATTATCTGTTGCAGTGAACCTAGATTGGCCTCTACACCAACTAGATGTGAAGAATGCTTTCCTGAATGGAAAACTTGAAGAAAAAGTGTTTATGGAACCTCCTTCCGGCTTTGAGGCTGAGTTTGGATCCCAAGTGTGCCTACTAAAAAAGACACTATATGGTTTGAAGCAATCACCTCGAGCTTGGCTTGAAAGATTTACAAGTTTAATGAAACAACAAGGATATTCTCAAGGTCAGACTGATCACACCTTATTCTTTAAAGGGAAGGAAAGTGGGATGATGACTGTTTTGTTGGTATATGTGGATGACATCATCATCACAGGTGATGATCATAAAGAAATCGACAACTTGAAGGCTAGTATGGCAAGAACATTTGATATCAAAGACTTGGGACCACTGAAGTATTTCTTGGGAATGGAAGTTGCAATATCAAAGAAGATCTTAGGAATGGAAGTTGCAAGATCAAAGAAGGGGATCGTGGTAAGCCAACAAAAATATGTACTAGATTGCTTTGTGATACAAGTATGACAGGTTGTAAGCCAGCTGACACACATGTAAACCCCAATGAAAAACTTAGTGACGTTGGAGGTGACCCAGTTGATGTTGGGAGATATCAAAGATTGGTTGGGAAGTTAATCTATTTGTCTCATACAAGACCAGATATTGCTTTCGCTGTCAGTTTGATCAATCGATTTATGCACTCTCCTAAGAAGGTTCATTTGGAAGCAACTTACCGCATTCTGAGATACCTCAAGGGATCTGCAAGAAGGGGACTATTTTTTGAGAAGAAGGCTCAAAGAATTGTTGAAGTGTTTACCGACGCAGATTGGGTAGGTTCGGTCACTGACAAAAGATCTACTAGTGGACACTACTCATGTGTATGGGGAAATCTAATGACTTAGTGGAGTAAAAAACAAAATGTAGTGGCTCACAGCAGTGCTGAAGCAGAGTTCCATGCTATGGACAATGGAATTTGTGAGGCAATTTGGCCCAACCGAGTACTAGAGATACAACTACCATTGGATGGTCCTATGAAACTATATTGCGATAACAAGGCTGCCATTAGCATTGCTAACAATCCCATGCAACATGATAGGACTAAACAAGTGAAATTGACCGTCATTTCATCAAAGAAAAGCTAGAAAATGGAGTGATTTGCATGCCATATGTTCCAATCACACAACAAGTAGTTGATATCCTTACAAAAGGATTGTTCAAGCCAAGTTTTGATGGAATCATCAGCAAGTTGGGATTTATAAATATATATGCCCCAACTTGACGGGGAGTGTCGGTTTAGATATAAAAGGAAAGAAAATATTCTGTAATTAGTGAGTAGATAGAGCTGTAAATTAGTTTATTTAGTTTCCTAGTTTATAGTTTCCTAGTTAGTAGTTTCCTTCTTTAGGTGATTCCTACATTGTATTTATGCTACGGCTCTGTAACCTTTTTATGATAAGCATAAAATAATTTTATTCCTCAAAACTACATTATCGCTTTTTTTAATAATAATTTTTATTTATTTGTGAATTTATATACTATACCAAATTCAAAATTCTATGAAGTAAGCAGAATTTTATGCTCCAGGTTCAGCAATAGGTTGATTAGAAGCACTTCTACACCCATGACCTAACCTAGATTGCTTAAAAAGCTTGCATAAATACCTATAACATTTCAAGATCCCCTGTCCAAACAACTTATGCTTTCTCCATTATTTCTTCAATAAGATTCTACGCAGCTATGTGGTTATTTTTAATACAACAATCAAAATCAGTCAAATATTGAGGATTCTAGTACAAATAAAGAAGATAGTATAATAAGTTACAGACCTGTGAAGCAAATGCATTAAAGCTTATAATTGGCCCAGCAATGTAAAGTGGGGCATATACCAAATAACAAAGGTATATGCTAAGTGAGAAGTTATCTTTCATAACACTTCTCTCCTGCATTAAACAAACTAAGGTCATTCACTCAAGTAAAAAGCAAAAGACCAGACAGCAAAACAGACTTGAGGAATACAATATGTGAACATCTTAGTTGAACGTCTAACTAGTTGTCCAAAAGGTTAATCCATATATAAATAACTAACCTGTAGTAATCGGTAGCATTCCTTTCCAGACATACAAATATGGCAACGTTGTACGTGTTTCTGAAAGAGAATCAATTCCAGTAATGGAAAATCAAAATTCAGTTGCAGGTGGCTCATGCAAACAAACATAATTTCACATGCAATTCTATGTTGCAGATGAAATTCAGGGGAAAAAAAATTAACCAAGAAGCATGCCAAGCAGAAAATATAATAGACACCCAATAGGATAAAAGCAAAGTATTTATGGGTAAAGGGAAAAATAGCATTCGCATTAATTCCAGATACATGTTAAGTCTCAAAGCTAACCTTCAAGATAATTGTACACAAACAGATAGAAAGCTCATGCCCAATCCAAATTCACATGGCCACTAGATACCATGCATTTAATCTTAACTATATGATATTACCTTCCGATCAAAAGAAGAAGCTTCATGTGCCCAATGGTAATCATACCCAAAGCTTATCATGCGTAAAATTACTGACAAACAGCAAAATAGTAGATGTTTAAAATTCAGAAAACTAAATAAAATCATTTGTTTCATAACTTACATATAAAACCTAAGAGAATTCCTTAGGAATTAAGGAAAAGAACATGATTGAATAAAAGAACTACCGAAATTGAAACATATGTGCCACCTAAAGTTGCCTCTGTAATTGTCCAAATATGCCCACTGCTTCCTGAACAATAAGAGACAACTTAAAACCCTGTTTTCTTTGTCTGTCAAACAAAAATGGAACCATGTATACTAAAGTGAGGTACAACTTCACGTGGCTTACCCAAATATAGAAAATGAATATCCTTCATAAATACGGTTACATAGGAGGAAAAATATGTTGAAAACCCAAAGTACAAAGGAGAAGTACTTTGTTCTGGCAAAGATCTGCAGAAAGACAAATATAGTAAAACAAGAAGCAAACTAGAATTCTGATAAGAATATGAAATGATTAGTGGCTTCAAAAATATCATAATAATGAGATGATGAATTCTCAAACGACAAAAGAGGAATTGGCTTAGATTATATGTAATAAATATCATTGTAACTCACCTTTACAAGAAAGAAATTGAAAGCTGCAATGGAGAGGATGAAAATAGTGCTACAAGGCCAAAGACATAGAAGGCTAATAAAAAACAGAGATAAAAGCAAAATGAAAAATTTTATCTGAAAAAAAGAACAGGAGAAAGCATACCAAACCCCATGTAGATAGGATAGGTAGACAAGAGAAATGGAAAGCCAAACAAGGGACATGCCCTTAGCTTTGAGACCAAAGAAGGGTCTCGAAATGTTGGCAAGCAAGGAAAAGAGTGCAAAAACAAGTGTGAGGATGGGTATATTTCCCCGAAAGTTTCTCCATTGGGCATCAGATACATCCTATTTGGATTGATAAGAAGAATGTTAAAACAGAAAATGTATTAATCTGAATAAGAAAATGAAACTGCATACATTTAGACGAGAGGAGAAAATCCATCCAGGGCGCAATCCATAGAGCTTCAGTGCATGATCTGTAAGTCACCATATCGTTGTTCAGTCGTCAGTCACCGAATATAAACGAACAGAAATAAAATAAAATTAAAAAAAAAAGAAGCAGCAGTAGCAAGGGTTTTAATACCGCGAGAGAGTAGAAGGGAACGAGAGATGATGAAAGCATAGAAAGCCACGGCATAAAGAACAAGTAGTGTCAACTCCTTGGCCTTCCAGCCCTCCTTCTTCATCACTATTGCCGAACACATTCTCGAAGCCACGATTTGCCTTGGATACCCAACAGGTTAACATCCAAATTGCTTATTTTTCCAGTTCACCCGTGTTCTAACTTTTAATTTTAATCCAATTATACACCGAGTAGAGTTTAATTTAATCTTCATAAACATCATACATTTTGCTGGCGTAGTTGAGAATACGTGTGAAGGTCCTAGTAAAGTTAAATACATGTATACATAAATATAAATCTTACTATGACGTATACTTTTTTTTTAAGGAAAATGACGTATATTTTTTTATCATTGTATTTTGTAAACATAAAATTTTATATAATATCTTGATTTTATAATAACATTTATATCAAAGAAACACAATTAAAAAGTTTCTAAAATATTCCTTATAATAATTTTATCAAAATTCATGCATAAGTTCAAACGTTAAATTTTAAGTAAATTAACTTCAAATTTGGAAAATATATTTTAAAAAGAAATTCAACTAGTTTTTATAAAACTAGAAAAAAAGAAATTCAACTAATTTTA
>JANIHZ010000009.1:15934348-15949581 GCA_027478365.1 Erythroxylum rufum | reverse complement strand
TTTTATGCATTTTACCACCTTTACTTCAACTAACCCATGAAATAAATTCCACTAACATAGACATAATAAATAAATAAAAAATTTAACTCCCAAAAATTCACTTATCCAAACCTCATAATTACCTAAATCATGCTTAACTTAAAAAAACATTCAGGGGCTAACAATTATCATATGTATAAGCTTAAAATTGTATTAATGTGAGTGTTCGTATGTATTCTAAGTGTTTGTTTGGTTTAGAGCAATAACTGGATCTTAATTTTATGCTTTATTAGGTGTTTGATGTGTTTATGTGTGTATGGAAATAGGATATTGAAGATAGGAGGAGAATTCAGACGACAACGAGCTAAAAAAAGAATATTCAAAGCATAGAAGAGATGTATGACCATGCATCATCTTGTTCACTTCTCTTAGGCCATTCAAATTCACAATTTTTAGCATTTTTAGTGATGCACAGTCTGATGCACGACTATGCGTCTGCTAGACAGTAATTCTAATGAATTTTAGCTTTTTCAGCACGCAAGCTTCTTCTATCTTTTGACATTTTGGGGCTATTTTAGAGCCAAATTAAGTAGGGAAACCCTAGAAACAACCCTAGGAACCTAAAATACAATTTAAGAACATGGAAGACACAAACAAATGCAGCAACCATCTTACGAAAGTGGATCAAATAGGGGAGATCAAGAAGAACGTCTAGAATTCTAGCTTTTTAGATCATGCTCTAAATTGAGTTTTTCTTTCTTTCCTTTTGTTATTTTCATCAAGCTTGAAGTGTAAACTAAATTCTAAGATGTTTATTACATTTATGAAGTTTTAATTTCCAAATTAGGGTTTTTTTAAATTTATTTATGAACTTGATTATTATTGATTCAATATAAAATTATGGTGTTGTAATAATTGTGCATTTCATTCTTTGGCAATAAATCGAGAGAGTGAGTCAAAAGTAATTTAATTAAATTGTGTAACAAGAGTTGGTAGTTTAATAAGTCACATGATTATCAAATTAACTATCATTTGAAGAGAGATCTTGTGTGAGAAGTTGATTGTCTAATAGATAACTTCAGATCTAGTTGAAAACGCTAGGAAAGTTTTATAAATCAAGAGGTCACAAAATCTGGAATTTTTGTATTCAATTAGGGTTAATTGATTAGCTCTTGAGATAGAGTAATCAATCCCATAGAAAGTCTAGGATCAACACATAATTGGTTCAATAATAATTGAGGGCGCATAATAATGAAAGAATAAATCCTAAGTATTCATCCTTTATCAATCTTACATTAATTTGGCAGCTAACTTATTATTTTTTATTTTCTTGATTTTATTTAATTACTTTAATTTCTGTTATTATTTTTCACTCATATCATATTTTATTACCTTAGACAAAGTTAGGTTCAATTCATTTAGGCTAGTTCCTTGTAGGATCGATGCCTTTCGATATTACAAGTTACGATCTGTATACTTATGAGTGTTGAGAGTTTTATTATATATAAAATTTGTCAACATGTTTTTGGCACTATTGTTGGAGAATTTTAACATTAGGACAATTTGAATTCCTTTAATTTAAGGAATTTTTATCCTTTCTTGTGTGATTAAGCTACCCAATCATAAGAAATAAGGAAAACAAACAAAAAAGAGAAGAAATTTAGACGTAAAGTGAAGGACACGTCAATGTAGACATCACAAGGCAAGAATAAGGAATCCGAAGATTTGAACGCCAAGAAGATATAGAAAGAACGATGGTGGAGGAAATACATCATAAATAGCAAAAGACCCTTACAGACTTCATGAGACCAGGGTTCATTCTCTATCATTAAGGAATTACATGAACAACAGTTCAACTGACACATGATTTTTTTAAAGAGATGGAAAACAATCATTGCTTCTGGACATCAGAATGAAGTAGGCAACAGTTAACCTTTTAGGACCCCAAAAAAATGATTACTGCAAATTCAATGAAAGCATTGCAGGCTATGATCGATAACCTCACCAAGAAATTGAACAACCTAATAGCCCCTCCCCCCTTCTTTCCATTCAAAGCAATTCGACAAGGATATGATATAAGCAAATAAGAGAGCCTTATCACAACTAATTGATTCCTAGTGGAAAACAACAATGTTAAGCAATTCAACTTCATGGGAGCACAAGTTGGTCGGGGAGGTAATGATCCTTATTGGAACACATACAATACTGGGTGGAAAAATGTCCCAAATTTCTTTTGTTCTAATAATGCGGAGACTTAAATGGGAAATCAAAGCTTACCAAGATTTCAGCAAGACGAGTCTAGTTCAAGGGATTCAAAATTAGACAAGTTAATGGACAAGCTCATAACTATAGAAGAGGCCTAGAAAAGGCTAAAAGGAAAATTCGAGTAAGTAGCGAACAATCATACTTCTTCCATTCACCACATAGAGGTTTAAGTGGGCCAGCTTGCTAATAAATTATGTACAAGAAGTGTGGAAAGCTTTTTGAGCAATATGGAAGTAAATCCAAAAGATCAATTTAAGATTATCACACTTAGGAGTGTGAAAGAGCCAGAAGAACCAGCAGAAGAACAAGCTAAACCACTCTTTGTAGAGGACCAACAGAAGAAGAAAAATGGTGAAGAAAAGAACAAAGACCCTCCTTGTGTTCCTCCTTCGCCTTACCCGCTAAAAATATCATTCCTACAAAGACTTCAGAATAACAAATTGGATACACATTTTACAAATTTCGTGAAAAAGCTCAAGAAATTGCAAATTACCTTACCCTTTGTGGAAGCTTTGAAAAGTATACCCACGTATGCAAAGTTTCTCAAGGACATATTATCAAGCAAACGGACTTAGGATGACAATCAAATGGTAGCCATGATGGAAAGTTATAGCTCCTTTCTTACAAATCATATGCCCTCACAGTTGAAAGATCTAGGGAGTTTTATGATACCCTATGTAGATGGTAATTTAGAGATTTCTAAATACTTATGTGACTTAGGTGCAATTATTAATCTTATGCCTTTGTCAATTTTCAAGAAATTGGGGCTAGGAGATGTGAAGCTAACTCTATGATTATTCAATTGATGGATCAATCTATAAGAAACCATTTGGTGTGGTGGAGGATGTGCCTGTAAAAGTAGACGAGTTTATCATTCCTATAGATTTCATTATGTTAAAATTTGAAGAGGATTAAAATCGTGTGCTAATTTTTGGTATACCATTTTTGAACACTGGAAGAGCCTCAGTAGATGTCCATAAAGCTAATCTCATCTTTCAGATTGTTAATGAACAAATGAAATTCAATATGAATAAGATATTAAAGAATTAGCAATAGGGTGACTCATTAATGAGAATTGATGTAGTCAAATCTTTAACGGAGTGAGAGGAAGAAGAACAGATGATAGCGGAGATTGAATTTGAAGAATATAAGGAAGTCTCTGTTCAAGAAGTAGAAGAAGAAGAGAGGACAAGGTGATTAAAGAAGAACAAGAACAATTCCCCTCTTAGAGGACAAATTGCTAGATTTAACCAAATATTCAAGGAGTTTCATCATTCCTTATTTTATTGACATTTTGCTACAGAAAAGGACATTATTGAACTTACTAGGTTTTCTTAATTTGATTAATTATGTCTTTATTATCTTGAAATATGTAGCTTATTTACAAGCTAGTAAGCAAAAATTGGGCAACATGGGTGGAAGCAAGTCACTCATAATAGACCTAGGTTGAGCATAGAAGGAAGAGTATGCCAGTGAACAACATTAACAAAGCGCTACTTTGGAGGCAACCCAAGAATTATGATTTTGTTATTTTATTATTTTCTTCTCTATTTTCTTTTCATTTAATTTGTTGTTACTTTTTTACTTATATTTTTTATGTTTATTTTGTAGGGAGTGAAGTTTTGGAATTTTATGGCCTAAAAGGTCTCCAAATTTCATTACCTATAACGTCACCACCTGAATCTTCTTAATAGGTTTCGTGCTATTACATTTTTCTTTTTTTTTTCTTTTCTTGTTATTTCCATTTATGTGTCGTTTGTTTTTCTTACATTGAGGACAATGTGTTATCAAAGTATGGGGAGGATTGTGCATTAACATTTCATGTGTAAGACTTTTGCATATCATATTGTCTTAGTTTTAATTAGGTTGACATTATGTGAACAGATGTTGCATATATGTGAATTGTGTGAATTTGTCAATGACAATAATTTGATGGAATTAATTTAGCTTTGAACATGATCATTGAATTTATAAAGGCACATTGATTTGTGAATTTTACATTTTAAGTACATTTGGTTAAATATGCATGTTAATTAAGATATGAAATTCATTTTTTTCAGTTTAGGAATTTTTTATATACATTTATAATTATAGTCAATTGAATGAGTTAGCATCATTAGTAATCTTTCATGAGGATGATTAACTAAAAAGAAATAAGGTAGGCTATATGAATAATAAAAAGTGTGTTAAATAAATAACTATTTCACTAGCCCTTTTAAAACAAATATTGGGTTATGAATATAATTGGTAACTAGTTGAGAATGTGATATAGTTGAGTAACCGGGGCATTCACGACAAAATGCTTGTCTTCATGTCAAAAGGCTAGAAAGACATTCCAACTAAGCTAATTAATGAAACTTGGCCTGGTTGAGTAACTAGGGGGCATTTATAATAAGGTGTTTTCCTTCATGTCAAACTTGGGCTGGTTGAGTAACTCGGGGGCATTTATAATAAGGTGTTTTCCTTCATGTCAAAAGACTAGGTTAACATTAAAGAAAATTAAAAAGTTGTGTTTCGATAAATAAATCGTACTAATCTTTGAAAATAGCAAAAATTTTCATGAAGGGATACTTATTGATAGTTGCAATTTTGAATGATTGTTAATTATAAATGTATATGTACAACTGCTATAGGTGAATGAATATGATGTTAATGTTTTGATTAATATGTATATTCAATTCAAAACACTTAACCATGAAGTGCATAGGTTAGTATGTTGGCACATATTGAATGATTGATGTTTGTGGTTAAATTGATTTTATAAAATTTGATGTCATTGTCTTGTTATTGTATATTGCATGAATGTATGCTTGGGTGTTTTATGTTTGGTTTTTTTTTGCTTATTTTTTTTTCTTCTTTAGGACAAGCAAAAGTTTAAGTGTGGGGATGTTGATAGGTATAGTTTATACTATGTTTTGATAGGTGTTTTAATGCGTTTTTAGGTGTTCATTAGATGATTATCATCTGTATAGGCTTAGGATTGTGTTAATGTGAGTGTTTGTATGTATTATAAGTGTCTGTTTGGTTTAGAGCAAGAATTGAATCTTAATTTTATGTTTCATGAGGTGTTTGATTTGTTTGTAAGCGTATAGAAACAGGAAATTGAAGAAAGGAGAAGAATTCATATGAAAATGTGACACAAAATGAAGATTCAAAGCACATAAGAGATGCACAACTGTGCATCATCACTTGCACGTCTCTTAAGCTATGAAAATTCACAATTTTTAGCAATTTTTGTGATGCACGGTTTGATGCACAGTTGTGTATTAGACCATGCATCTACTAGATAGTAATTCCAGTAAATTTCAATTTTCCAACACGCAAGTTTCTTCGGTCTTTTAACGTTTTAGGGTTATTTTGGAACCAAGTTAAGTGGCAAAACCCTAGAAACAACCTTAGGACCCTAAACTACTATTTAAGAATGTGAAAGACACACAAAAATTGCAGCAGCCATCTTACAGAATTGGATCAAATAAGGGTGATCAAAAAGAACGTCAAGAATTCCAACTTTCCAGATCAAGCTCCAAACTAAGTTTTTTTCTTCTTTTCTTGTGTTATTTTCATCAAATTTGATGTGTAAAACTAAATTCTTATATGTTTATTACATTCGTGAAGTTCTAATTTCCAAATTAAGGTTTATTCCAAATTTATTTTATGAACTTGATTATTATTAATTCAATACAAAATTCTAGTGTTGTGATAATTGTGCATTTCATACTTTGGCAATAAATCGAGAGACTGACTCAAAAGTAATTTGATTAAATTGTGCATTGAGAGTTGGCAGTTTAATAAGGCACGCAATTATCAAATCAACTATCATTCAAAGCGAGATCCTGTGTGAGAACTTGATTGTCCAATAGATAATGTTACATCTAATTGAATATGTTAGGAAAATTTTATGAATCGAAAGGTTGCAAAATCTAGAATTTTCGTATTCAATTAGAATTTATTGATTAGATCTTGAGAGAGAGTAGTCAATCCTATAAGAAAACTAGGATTGACACGTAATTGGTTCAATAATAGTTAAGGGAGCAGAATAATGAAAGAATAAATCCTAAGCATTCATCCCTCATTAACCTTATATTAATTTAGCAGCTCACTTATTATTTGATATTTGCTTGATTTTATTTAATTTATTTAATTTTCGCTGTTATTTTTCACTTATATCATATTTTATCACCTTAGACAAAGTTAGGTTCAATTTGTTTTAGATAGTTCCTCATAGGATTGATACCTTTCGATACTACAAGTTACAATATGTATACTTGCAGGTATTGAGAGTTTTATTATATAAAAAACTTGCTAAACTCATAACCCTAGAGTAATTAGAGAATTAAAGATAAATTAAAAGACTTTAATTTATCCAATCCTAAATATGATTTAGGGTTATAATTTATATCCATTGTCGATATATTTGGGAACCTAATGAATCACACACAAAGAATGAGTTAAAGAGAGAAGGATTTTTAATCAAGTTAGACTTGATTGTAAAATTTGATAAACTTTATTATTGAATATGAGATATTTAATAAGCAAGGATCAATATGAGAAATTGGATCTTATTTGTACATAATTAGTATTCAATTAAAGTTAATTGTAATTATAATTTAAGTTTAATTGAAATTGAAATTTTATTACAACTAAATTACTAAAATGTCCACAACCTATTATACATAGGCTTAGGCTTTAAGAGAGCTAGCACTTCTTACCTAATGATGGAAAATTATTTGTCTATACTTATATACCCATATTTAATGTATTTTGCTTGTTATTTAATAGTTTTATAGTATTTTTGGTACTTAATTGCTTCAAGTGTATTTTTAGGTGATAATTTCCTTTGTTGACCAAGAGGATATGTATACAGGTGAAATAGTGGAAGGCATGAAATGGAATAATTAGAGCAATTATTGAGATATATGGTTGTGTACAGCATGTAAATCACTATAAATTTATGGTGCTCCAAAGACACAATTTCTGCCTATGTTGATTTACACGCCTATGTATATTGACAGATGTGGTCATGTATCTTGCCTATGTAAATCTCAATGATTATGAAAATTCATGAATTGATGTGTTTTTAGAGATACATGGTCACCTACACAACTGTGTAAATGCATGTGTATATTCCAAAAACCTTGTGTAGGTGACCATGTATCTGCAAAAATCCTAGTTTGCTAATTTATAAGGATATTAAGATGGCTACAAAAAAGAGGAGATAAGAAGCGATTGAATTCATAAAGAGGTAACCAGAGTTGGCGAAGACACCTGAAAAGAAAGAACAAAAGAACAACAATAGTATACACATCATAAAGAAGAAGATTAAAAAGTTGAAGCATCAAGTCAACTTTAGCTTTCCAGAAATTCCAAATCAAGGCTTTTAAACGGTTCATTATTTTCTAATTCTATTTCATTGCTCTGGATTTCAATTCTAAATAGTTGCGTTTTGAACATGATTGTGGAATTATAAATCTATATTATGGTTTATTATTGAATTGTCTTGTTTAACGTTAATCTTGTTGAATTCATATAGTATTTTTTGTAGTATTTTTTGTGCTTATACTTAATAAGAAATCGAGAGATTGAATCAAGTTATTTGTGTTAAGTTACTTAATGAGAGTTAGTACCTTAATAGGCTTATAAATATTATAAAAAATTGAAGAGATATCTTAATTATGAATTAATTATCTTTATGATTGTTTCAAATCCAATTGGGCAGTTAGGAGTAGTTTCAGGAATCGAGAGGTTGCATCTCAACTTTTATCTATTTCAATTAGGATTACTTGATTAGATCTCAAGAAAGGGTAATCAAAACCTTAGGATTTCTATTCTTGTTTTCAAATCAACCTTATTATATGTGTTTCCTTTCATATAATTGATTGGGGGTTCATGAGGGTTGGGGATTTCATCTTGTTCATGTTCTATCCAAAGTGTGTGTTTAAGGGATTTTGGGTTCTTTAGCCTTGAGGTTCCCCATCATTTGGTATCAAAGCTTGGATTAGGATAAATTCTTATTTATCTTGTGTTCATGTGCTATTATTACTATTATTTTCCATTAGAACTCGAAATTAGGGTTCATCTTATCATTGTGTTTTTCTTAAAAAAACAAAAAAAAATAGTACCTAGACAAGAAGAAAAATGTTGCTACAGTAAAAAAGTTTAAAAAATGAAAAAATTAGTAGCTAGATAAGGAGAAAACGTTGCTATAGTTAAAAAAAAAAGTCAAAAAATGAAAAAAATAGTTGCAAAAGAAAAATCTTTGAGGTTGGCGTGATTATAGGATTTTCTTTTGTTGGCTTTCTATTTTGTTTAGTATCTTTACATCTTTGCATTCAAGTTGATTTTTCCACTAGGGAAATTTCAATTCCTGCATTTATGCATTAGTTTTGTCATTTTCTTTCATTCTAAGTTTCTATTTTTTATCTCTTATTATTTTTTCCATTTACACCATAATTAACAAATTGATTCTTGTTAGTTTACATTATGTATTTTTGTTAAGCATCATACATCCTTTCCTCTTGTGTGTCCATTTTTCCTTCATTCATTCCGGTATACTTACTTTTAGATTTGTGTTCATCTTCTTTCTTAGGTATTTTCATTGCATTACTAAATCTTAATTTGTTGTTTGTGCATTACCTTGATTGGAAACTAAATTCTGAAGTGCAATTAAGGACATCAAGTTTGAGTGGAAAAAGGCTTGAGTGTGTAAGCTTGAAAAAAGGAAAAAGCCAATTTTGAGTGAAACACGAGTGGACTGTCATCTTTTGAGTGAAAAAAGTAAGGGAGTGACTTGTGAGGTTATCTTTTATTGCTAACCATTTTTCTTGCAGCTTTTGTCATAAGAATGGCTGGTAGAAGGGATGGAAAAGAAACATACATCAAGAGGACGATAATGTGCCTGATTTGAAAGTGATGTATAAGGCATTCATGAATGAGTTCAAGAAGTTATCTACTAGGATGGATGGGATGGATGAGAGAATTAATGAAACAGTATAATCTAAAACCGTAGTAGATCAATTGGCAATCATAGGAATTGAGAGGAAGAATTGGAAAGAATGTATGACGAGTATGAAGATGAAGTGCAATTTGTGAGGGATAGAGTAAGGAGGGAAGAAAGAGTGGAGAGAAAAGATAGCAACATTAATGTTATCAAGATGAAATTTCCGTCCTTCAAAGGTAGGAATGATGCTGAAGTGTACTTAGAATGGGAAAGAAAGGTGGATATGATTTTTTCTTGTCATAACTATTCTGAAGATAAGAAAGTGAGATTAGTAGTAATGGAATTCTCTGATTATGCATTAGGTTGGTGGGATGATTTGGTAAAGAATAGGAGGAGGAATAGGGAACCACCTATATCCATTTGGGAAGACATGAAAAGAGTGATGAAGAAGAGGTTTGTACCACCTTATTACTATATAGAGTTGCGCCAATAATTACATAGGCTCACACAAGGAACTAGATTAGTAGAAGATTATCACAAGGAGATGGAGATACTATTGATTAAAGCTAACATAGAAGAGGAGGAAGAGGTGACAATGGTTCGGTTTATAGGTGGATTGAATAGGGAAATTGCTGATGTAGTTGAATTGCAACATTATATGGAGATGGAAGACTTAGTGAACATTGCCATGAAGGTGGAGAGATAACAAAAACAAAAAAGGGCAACCAAGTCTTTCTCAAATTCCAACAGCAAATGGAATCCAAAATTGAGCAAAAATGAAGATAAGAAGAGGGAGCACTATGCGGATTCCAAAGAGAAAGGCAACAAGTTAAGAAAGGCAAGGAGAGGAGTACTTCAATTCAAAAAGGTACCACTAATTCATCCTCCGAACCTTCTAAACATAGGGATATTAAGTGCTTTAAATTTCAAAGGCGTGGTCATTATACATCTGATTGTCCTAATACGAAGACTATGCTTATTAAGGTGAAGTTGTTTCTAAGTCTGATGGTAATGATTTAAGTATGTCACCTTTCGAAGATTTTTCTGATGTTGATGAGAATGTTGAGTATGCTGTGAAGGGAGAATCTTTAGTTGTTAAACGTGCATTTAACTTGAATGTGAAGGAAGATAACCTAGAATAAAGGGAGAACATATTTCACACGAGAAGCTTAGTAGGTGGGAAAGTTTGTAGCATGATTATAGATGGGGGAAGTTGCACTAATGTGGCTAGTACTACTTTGGTAGAGAAGTTGGGGCTTAAATGTGATAAACACCCTAATCCATATAGACTACAATAGTTGAATGAAAGTGGTGAAGTTAAAGTTACTAAGCAAGGAGTTATTGCATTCTTTATTGGTAGATATGAGGATGAAGTTTTGTGCGATGTTGTGGCTTATACAAGCTAGTCATATATTGTTGGGTAGGCCATGGCAATTTGATAGGAGTGTTATGCATGATGGGTACATGAATAGGTATTCTTTTATGTATATTGGGCGGGGAAGTTACCTTTGCTCCTTTATCACCCAAAGAAGCATACCTTAAACAATTGAAAATTTAACAATCATCAAGCAGGGATTTAGGTAGTGAGGTGAAAAAGAAAGAAGAGAGAAAAGAGCCCATGAGAGAAAAGAATAAAATTAAAAGCCCAATGGTGAGTGACTACATAAGTGAGAAAAAGAAAGTGGGATGTGCAAGAGAAAAGAAGTTTGTGAGTGAAAAGAAAGAAAAGAACATGAAAAGTGAGCAAAGGAAAATTGAGAGGAGTGAAAAAGTTAAGACATAATCATGTTTTTATGCAAGAGAGACATGTTTTTATGCAAGAGAGACATAGTTAAACAGTGCATACTTAGGCAAGAGAGCTTTAATCTTGATTCAGTTTAAGGAAATTTTGTTTACTAACACTGACCATAACCCAAGTTTTCCTAGTGTGTTTGTGACCTTGTTGCAGGATTATAATGATGTTTTTCCTGAAGAGGTGCCCCATGGGTTACCACCTTTGAGAGGGATTGAGCACCAAATTGACTTTGTATCAGGAGCTTAAATTCCCGATCGTCCAGTTTATCGAAGCAATCCAAAGCAGATGAAATAATTACAAAGGCAAGTGGATGAATTGCTTAAAAAGGGGGTACGTGAGGGAGAGCATGAGTCCTTGTGTTGTGCCAGTTCTTTAGTGTCAAATAAAGATGGAACTTGAAAGATGTGTGTGGATGATGAAGTGGTCAACAAGATCACTATAAAGTATCGTCGTCCTATTCCTAGATTGGATGATATGCTATGAGTTGCATAGTGCTTGCATATACACTAAAATTGATTTAAAAATGATTATCATTAGATTAGGATGAAAGAAGGTGATGAATGGCAAACTGCATTTAAAACCAAATATGGATTTGGTTGGTTATGCCTTTTGGCTTATCCAATGCACCTAGTACTTTCATGTACTTAATGAATCATGTTTTGCGTGAATTCCTTGGTAAATTTGTGGTTGTTTACTTTGATGACATCTTGATCTACAATAAGAACTTAAATGAACATGCTATGCATGCTAAGACTGTTTTGGATGTGCTTAGGAAAAAGAAGTTGTATGCAAACCTTAAGAAGTGTTCATTTTGTATGGATAAAGTTGTCTTCTTAGGATTTGTGGTAAGTGCTAAGGGAGTTAAGGTTGACTCTAAAAAGGTGAAAGCTATTCAAGAATGGCCAACACTTAAGTCAGTTAGTGAGGTTAGGAGTTTCCATGGCTTAGCAAGTTTTTATAGGCGATTTGTTAAAGATTTCTCTACTATTGCTGCTCTATTGAATGAAATCATTAAAAAGAATGTTAGTTTTGGATGGGAGAAAGAACAAGAAAATGCATTTAATACTTTAAAGGAAAAGTTATGTACTGCACCTGTTTTACGTTTACCTGATTTTTCCAAGACTTTTGAAATTGAATGTGATGTTTCTGGGATTGGTATAGGGGTTGTTTTAATGCAGGAGAATCGTCCCATAGCATATTTTAGTGAGAAGTTGAGCGGATCAGTTTTGAGCTGCTCCACTTATGATAAAGAGCTTTATGCCTTGGTTAGAGCTCTTGAAGTTTAGGAACATTACTTACTAGCTAAAGAGTTCGTGATATATAGTGATCATCAATCTCTCAAGTACTTAAAGGGATAAGGGAAATTGAGCAAAAGGCATGCGAGTTAGGTAGAGTATCTTGAAACATTTCCGTATATGATTAAATACAAGCAAGGTAAGGAAAATGTTGTGGATGATGCATTATCAAGAAGGTATGCTTTGATTTCTAGGCTTACTTATAAATTACTTAGATTTGAGCATTTGAAAGAGTTGTATGTGGAAGATGTTGATTTTGCTAATGTATATGAAGCTTGTGAACATTCTGCATTTGATAAGTTCTATAGGCATAAAGGATACCTTTTTAGGGGTAAACAACTTTGCATTCTTGCATGTTCTATTAGAGAGTTGCTTATTAGAGAATCATATAGTGGAGGGTTAATGGGGCATTTTTTTTGCAAAATACCTTAGATATATGTGGTGAACATTTTTATTTGCCAAATATGTGGAAAGGGTTTGTGACAAGTGTATTACATGTAAACAAGTTAAGTCTAGGTCTATGCCTCATGGTTTGTATACACCTTTACCTGTACCTAGTGAACCTTAGACTGATATATCTATGGACTTTATATTGGGCTTACCTAGGACTAGGAAAGGTAGAGATAATATATTTTTTGTTGTGGATAGATTTAGTAAAATGGCTTATTTTATTGCTATATCATATTTGTTGTTGTGGATAGATTTAGTAAAATGACTCATTTCATTGCTGATCTTTTCTTTAGGGAAGTGGTTTGGCATCATGGTGTGCCAAGGAACATTGTTTCAGATAGAGATGTTAAGTTCCTAAGTCACTTTTAGAGAGTTTTGTAGGGAAAGTTGCGTACTAAGCTTTTATTTTCTACTACATGTCATCCACAAACTGATGAACAAATTGAGGTAGTTAATAGGACTTTAGGAACCATGTTGCGTACAATTGTTAGGAAGAACTTGAAAACTTGGGAAGATTGTTTGCCATTCATTGAGTTTGTATATAATCGTTCCATACATTCTTCTGCAGGTTATTCTCTATTTGAAATTGTGTATGCTTTTAATCCATTAACTGTGTTAGATTTGATGCCTTTACCTTTGACTGAGATTCCTAGTTTAGATGGCAAGAAGAAGGCTAACTTGGTTAAAACAATACACTAGAAAGCACGTGCACAGATTGAGAAAAAGAATCGCACATATACACAAAAAGCAAATAGAGGTAGAAAGCAAGTTCTCTTCAAACCAGGTGATTAGGTTTGGGTGTATATGCAAAAAGTAAGGTTTTCACAATAAAGGAAGTCAAAACTTGATGCAAGCGGTGATGGACCATTCCAAGTGTTGGAACGCATCAATGACATTGCATACAAGATAGACTTGCCAGGTGCGTATAATATTAGTGCTACTTTTAATGTTTCTAACTTATTCCCTTTTGACTTTGATTCAGATTCGAAGACGAATCCTTTTGAAGAAGGAGGGGATGATATAAGCATGACCTTGCGACTTTGTAAGCGAAATAGTGCCAAAGATGAGCTAGTAATGCTGGAAGGACCAATAATAAGATGAAGAGCTAAGAAGTTCAAAGAAGCGCTTCAATCTTATATGGGCCAAATTATAGATGACATGGAATCTTAAGAGACAATGAGGGCTAATGACAAAATAACTAATCAAGTTGGTTGGAATGAGCAAGAAGACTTTCCTTCTTATTTAATTAATTATTTTACATTAGAAGCATAACTTTTGGCAGCCCACTACATATGTCTTAGGCTTGTTTAACACTTTTAGGTTTAATGAGTTGTATTTTAGAAATATTAGTTTGGGCTTAATTAGTTTGGTAAAAGGCCCATGTTTAAAGGTCTTTTACGTAATTAGGGTTTCTTTCCTTTCAAGAGGAATAAATACATCATAATAAACTTTGTTTAGGGTTAGATTGGTTGAATAATGAATTCTATAAGGAGAATTTCTTGTCTTCTTCTATTACATCAAGAATATAGTTCTTATCAAGTTAAACACTTGTGGCGAATTTCTTTTCTTGTTTTCATATCAACCTTATTCTTGTGGCGAATTTCATTTCTTGTTTTCAAATCAACCTTATTATATGTGTTTCCTTTCATATAATTGATTGGGGGTTCATTAGGGTTGGGGATTTCATCTTGTTCATGTTTTATCCAAAGTGTGTGTTTAAGGGGTTTCGGGTTCTTTATCCTTGGGGTTCCGCATCACAAACTATTTCAATTAATCAAAGATTTATGGAATTTTATTATTTCTTATTTTATTGACAATTTGTTATTGAAAAGGGCATTAATAGAATCACTTAAATTTCTTAATTTGATAAATTATGTCCTCATTATTATCTTACAACATGTAGCTTGTTCACAGACTATTACGCCGTTATGTGCAAAATTTGATGGAAGCAAGCCACTAATTCTAAACCCAAATTGATGGTAAACATGAAGGGGACATCGAGCTAACAATGTTAAGCAAGCATTATTTGAGAAGTAAACTAAGAATTAGGATATGTTTCATTTTTATTTCATTGTGTTTTTATTTTAGGTGTTAGCATAGTATTTTATTGATTTTTAACGTGTTTTAGTGTTAGGATAAAAAACATCCTAAGTTGATTATGCATATTTGTCGTATTAGTGTATGCATTTTAAATTTTTGTAACTTTGAGTGATCAAAGTTTTAAGTTTTTCAACCATTTTTCACGTTGTAAAAGATAACAGAGAATTACATAATCACCAGGCACGATTGTGTACATTCTAGATCTTTCAAAAATTCTTCACACACGTTCATTAGGCACACCAGTATAGACTTACACAGTTAATATGACTATGTAAGTCCTCAAATACTTACACACTCATGTCCTTTGAATTTTAAAGAGTTTTTAACTTATATGTTTAGCTACACGATCATATAGCTAATTGTGTAAGTCTGCAGCAACTTTTAAAAAGCCCTAATCTCTTCAATTCTCTAT